>APFE031195525.1:0-10922 GCA_000404065.3 Pinus taeda | reverse complement strand
GTGTTGCTCTTTGTATCCTCATAATGTGCTATCATTTCCTCCGTGAAAATTGACCATGTAACAAGTTGTTTACAAGAACAAAGCCCTTTATACCATAAAAATTGATCTTGTTTGAAATATGAAGATGCAATACATACCTTTTGTAATAGTGGTACACCATGTAGATCAAAAAATTTCTCCATCTGTAGTATCCAATTTACCAGATCCTTGCCATCAAACTTTCTCATCTCGCTTTTTCTTGATTTTCAGATCTCAATCTTGAAATGACTCTAACTTTGTACTTTTATATATTTAAGTTTTGAAATTGTGAACTATAGTAGCCCTCTGTGTCCCCTTTCCAATGCCACCAGTTTGATCAAATTTAGATTCTCCAAGGAAGAGTTATGCACAATCTCCCAAGATGACTTGATTATATAGCTTTTTAAAAGAGTGAAATTGTATGAAGTGCCACGTGTCACTGTTTTGACCTTAGGATCTGAAAGATATACACAGGAAACTACAGGCTATCCTCTTTTTGTAACTTCTTACAAAATTTCAATCTGATGCTAAGAGAGACAGTTATGACTATTTTCCCCAGGTGACCTATTTGGAATGTACTTTGGGGGTCTGAAAAAACCCTAACTTCCTGAGATTATATCTCCAAAAATATAGTGAGACAGGATTCGAAATTCCGACCCATGGTTCATAACAATTTCAACCCAAAAGGATTTTCTTTCTTAGCATTTGAATTGTTGGAGAGACAAAGTTATAGCACAAATGTCACGATGAATTGTTTGGAGCAGCAAAACCCTAGAATTCAAAGCTCTGATACCAAATGTTAGGAAACCAGCTCACAAAAAGATAGAAAAGATAGATCAATGCATTATAATTTAGCCTCTTCGAGGGGGCAACCTCCTTTACATTACACAAATGAACAATTCTTGGATGATACAAATGAAAAGACCTCCTTTCTATATATAGGAGTCTAAGGGGTTATAATATAATTAGAGCTGACATAACAATAATAATGTAAGGGCACAATAATAACAATAGTGGGCTTCTATGGTCCACAATAATAACAATATGGGGACTACATGGGTACAACAATATAATAAGGGGGTTGTAATAATAACAATAAGGGGTTACACTAGTAGTATAGGGCCCTAACACCTTAAGACACTTTCTAGAATCTCCTTCCTCATGTCCCATATTTTTTCTCTCGCCCCCCCTTCTCCAACTACTCCATCTCCTCAACATATCACATCTCTCGCCCTCTTCTTCCCCCTTCCCTAAATATAGAGTCATCCATCCCCACTTCTTGACTCTAGAACCTTTGATCCTTGGTGTGCTCCTCCCTTTCCCCCTCCTTTTATTCTTATGATTTCCCTGTCATGATCCATGGAAGGGGTTTGGCATCTCTTATGGATACCTTCCATCCTTATATTTCTAGAAGGTACAAATACCTTCTTTCTAAGGCTTATACTAAAGCCTTAGCTAAAATACAATTTGGGAAGAAGCCATCTATCATTAGCAAACTTAAAGAAAAAGGCCCTCAAATTTTACACAAATTGAATCTCTTATCTCTCAATTGCAAGGGTCTTGCTACCCTTACTAGAAAAATGGAAATTAAAACACTCATTGAATCTAATCCCCAACATGTTATATTTCTACAAGAACTTATGATGGAAGGGAAAAATTCCATCAACATTATTAAACCACTACCACAAGACTAGGATTTTTGGGCCATGGATGCTTCTAGAAAATTAGAAGGCCAAATCTCAAGGTCTAACACTCATTTTATCTACCTTATTTCCACCTAGTCCACCACATTGAGTTTAGTTTGATACACACTCTTTAGACCTATACATGTATTTCTATTGCTTCAATTTTTATGGACCATATATGGAGTGAAGGGACTTATGGAAAAATTTCACTTATCTTCCTATTTGACCCTCTGGTTATAATTTTAAGGGACTTAAATTTCACTTTGGGGAATTCTGAATTATAGGGGTCCTCTGCAAGGGTGGATCCCCTCTCAAAAATTCTTATATCCCTTTTGGGTGATTTGGGATTCATTGATATCCACCCTCCCAAGCTCCTCCCAACATGGTTAAATAATAGATCAGGAATGACAAAAATTCCTAAATGATGGGATCACATCCTCATCTTTGATGTTATGCTCAACACCATCTTCAAAATATGAAAATGGGCCTTAGTGGGAGGTGACTCATATCATTCTCCCATTGTTATCGAACTAGATCAGTTCCCTATGAAAGCCCATAGTCCTTTCAAGATTAACCCATCTTAGTTAGAAGACCCTTGTTTCTAAAACTTTTGAAAAATAACTAGACTAGTCACTCCCCAGATGACCATGATTCCGTATCGATTCAACTCGAAAGGATATCAAACAATCAAAGGGAATTTCACCAAATGGGATAAATAAAAAGGAGAAGTAGTTTTAAATCGCTCTAAAGAATTGAATCTCAATTATTTTCACTATTAGAATTGGGAACCTTCAACGATGTGCCAAAGAACCTGAAATAGAGAATAACATATCTTGAGAAGTCTACAAGGAAAATCCTCCTTGGTAGAGAGAAGAAATGGTGGATGAAGGGTCATGAATTTTGGTTACAAGCTATATATGAAAAGAAAAAATACTTCCACAGAATGGAAAATCATAGAAGCTATGTTAATATAGCTTGGGGAATCAAAGGCATTGATGGGTCCTTAGCCTCCTCTTTCTTTGATAACGCAATTGATGGGTGTTCATATTTCGAAGACATTTTTCACCAACACAAATTAGCCACCATTCAACAAATTTTAGCAGTAACAAGGATTTTTCCTATTTTTTTAGATCAAGAGGGGATGATGCCTTAATGACAAAGGTCACCAAAAAATAACCTGAGATATTTCTCCATATTTTTCAAAAAGAAAATATTCCTATTTTGTGTGGTCTCCCAATTAAATCTTACATGACTTTTATGGACTTCCTAGGTGAAGATCTTCTCTATGTCATTGAATAATCTTAAACATCTAGTTTGATCTTGGCCCCCTTAAAATCTACCTTCACCTTAGTAATACATAAAACCGATCATGTGTAGTACTTTTAGTAGTTCAAAACTATATCCCTCTATAACTCCATTTACAATATCATTTAAAAAACCATAGCCCTTAGATTAAAAGATATTCGTTTTGTAAACATCTCCTTTGAAAAATTTCAGTTTTTGTCAAATAGGAAAATTCATGAAGCCATTGGGCTTGTTGAGGAAGGACTCTAATTTATTAGTACAAAGTGAAGAAAATCCTTTATCTACAAGGTAGATCTCTCAAAATAATTTGAGTGGGTGAGTTGGTTATACCTAAGACTTCTTCTTATTTACCTGGGCTTAAGTCATACTTTTGTGACATTAGTTATGAACTACGTTAGCTCATCCTTCAATTCTATTATGATCAATGGATTTAATTTTTCCTTTTTTTCATGGAAAGAGAGGTTGAAGACAGGGTTTCCCCCTCTCAACCCTTCTTTTTTTCTCTTAGTGGCAAATGGATTAAGTAGGTGCATATCTGATGTAGTTTAAGGGGGAGACTTAAATGGGTTAGAATCTTCCCAAATTTTTCCCGCACTCATTCTCTTCGTTGATGATGTCCTTATTTTCATTGATAGTTTATTTTTCATCTTTGAACCCTAAAATAAATTTTGGACACATTTAATCAAGCTATGAAAATGCAAGTAAACTATCAAAATTCATTTATTATAGGCTAAAGAATCTCTAGGAATGAAGAAATATAAGTATAAGAAGGAAATTTATTCTCCTCTGTATCTAGAATTTATCCCTGTCTAAATATTTGGTCTTTATTCTCAAGCCCTTTCATTCACATCACCTAATTCAATAGTTGTTGTCCTGTTGCAGAAAAATGATGAAGA
Organism: Pinus taeda; assembly: GCA_000404065.3. Classification (NCBI taxonomy): domain Eukaryota; kingdom Viridiplantae; phylum Streptophyta; class Pinopsida; order Pinales; family Pinaceae; genus Pinus; species Pinus taeda. The sequence continues at coordinate 7,018 of APFE031195525.1, read as the reverse complement.
TAAGGAGAAACCAATTGATTTCTTAGCAGGATTCTCAGGGATGCTGAACTAAAGTATAATATTCTTGAAAAACAGGTGTATGCTTTGGTAAAAGCCTTAAAGTCCTTTAGAACTTATGTGCTGTAGTCACAAATCATTGCTTATGTGACAAATGATGCAATAAAAGATGTATTAATATACATTGATGTAGAAGGAAAAAGAGGAAAGTGGATAGCCAAGATCCAAGAATATGACTTGGACATAAAACCCACGAAGTTGGTGAAAGGGCAAGGATTGGAAAATATGTTGACAGAGTCAAACTTTCAAGCATTGGGAATCAACTTGTTGACACCTGTGAAAGAAGGAACGATTGAACAAAGTGAAGAAAAGCTAGACCCAGGTATGAAGATCAGGTATAAATTTTTATGTTCAGAATGGTATAAGCATATAGTCCATTATTTGTGTTTCCTCTCTTGTCCTCTATCCTTAGATAGGAAAAAGTATAGAGAATTAAAGATTAAAGCACCACCATATGTGATTGTTGAGGGAAGATTGTATTGGAAGGATCTGGTAGGAATTTTGTTGTTATGTTTAACAAAGGATGAATGCACAAAAACCATCAAGGATTATCATGATAAGTTATGTGGAGGACATTACAGCGGGAAAGCTACTACTCATAAAATCATCCAGGCATGATTTTATTGGCCCACTCTATTTGGTGATACATACAAGCTTGTCAGAGGTTGTCAGAAGTGTTAGCTTTTTGCTAAGAAAAAAATGCTAGCTCCCTTGCCTTTGATCCCAGTCTTTATAGAAGAACCATTCAGACAATGGGGAATAGATTTTGTTGGAGAGATTAATGCACCTTCAAGTCGGTAGCACAAGTGGGTTCTTACAACTACTGATTATTTCACCAAGTGGGTAGAAGCTATACCTATTAAAAGGGCAAATGATCAGGTAGTGACGAAGTTCTTAGAGGAGAATATTTTCAGCAAATTTGGATACCTTGTAAAAGTTATAACAGAAAATGCTCAACTCTTCAGTTCAAGTAAGTTTAGTGATTTTTGTCAAAAGTATAATGTTATTATTTCCCATTCAACAACCTATCATTCACAGGGAAATGGATTGGCTGAATCCACGAAAAAAACATTGATGAAGATCCTTAAGAAAACTATTGCAGAAAACTAGAAGGATTGGGATTCCAAGTTAAAATTTTCTCTATGGGCTGCTAGAGTAAGTACAAGAAGGTCTACAGGAAAATCACCTTTTGAATTAGTGTATGGAACTCAGGTTCTATTCCCAAGTCAGCTTGTGAAGCATGTGATTGCAATGATTCAGGAAGCAAAAGAAGAACCGAATGCCCTGATAAGAAGAATGAATAAGGTAGTAGAGTTAAGTGAAAACATGGATAAGGTAAGAGACAAGTTGATTATGTATCAATCAAAGATGAAGAGTATTTTTGACAGAAAACCAAAAGAGATTGATTTTAAAGTTGGAGACTTGGTATTGAGGTGGGATGCTAGAAGAGAAGATAAGGGTAAACATGGTAAGCTTAATCCTCTCTGGTATGGCCCATTCAGAATTGTAGGAGCCATGGCAAATACTACATTCTTCCTGGAGAATCTTGATGGTGAGTCTTTATAACTTCCTATTAATGGGTAGTATGTCAAAAATTATTTTCATTTTTGAAGCACAAGCATCCTATCATTGTAGATACCAGAGTGAAATCATTGTACAATTTCCACACTCTTAAATTTGGCAAAGCAAAATATCACTCCATGCCCGAGGTGAAGGCACTAATCTACGGTTCTTAGTACTTCTGAGATAGAAGTACTATCCCTAGGTGGAGCTAGATGTTGTAGCATCCATTGTCATTTGAAGTTTCTTAATAATATTACGAAAGAGAAAAAATAAAAAAAAAACAAGGAAAAAAGAAAATCCAATATTATATATAAATTTCTAAAAAAATAAAAAAGATCTAAACACCAAAGTATTGTTTTGTTGTTTAAAAAAATCAACAATGTAAATGGGCCCAACCCATTTACTAAATTTCATGCAGGTTCAAGAGATGCGATCAAGTGATAACTCAATAAGCATGTTAAGGTGCGTTGCGGGGAAGCAACGAGCACGAAATTTAATTCAGGCTTAACCCCCACAGTTGACCGTGACGTTGGCATGATTGACCATGATCTACGACCTGAGATTATTGCTGGGGTTCAACTCTAATAAAGCTCCTGTACATTCCTTATCCCTCGTGATGGGCCACCCAAATTATTCCACTCGACATCACCCACTCCACGTCTTCCGCCACCTTGATTCGTTAATCACCCACATCACTCATCATACCCCGTCACCTCATCCACCACTCCATTAATGCACAACATTTATTTCGTAGCATTTATTTTTCCTCCCATTTGGTTGTTGTATATAATCAAAGTGTAAAAGAGAGTTTTGTATTAATCATTCACTTGTAAAATGGAGCAACTTCCTTTTAATTCAATATTCCAAGTCTGCTTCAGAGCTTAAACACCATGACCTTCCAGATAGGACACTTTGTGCAATTGATTTCAACAAAATGATTGTTAGAAATATCTATAGGAATGTTGCCAAAAAAAGTTAAAATAGATGAAGGAATTTGTCTCTATGTTTAGCATACTTTTTGATAAAAGAGTGAGCTCTGGGCTTCCACCTTTTTGGGATTTATAGGGAAATCTTCTGCCATGGAAAACACATGAAACTTTGTTGGTTGAAACAAAGAGCAAGATTGACAATACTCATGAAAAGACAACAGTACTGAAAGGGGCCACTATTGTAAACTATCTTCATAAAGATTTTAAACTTCTGTGAATGGTGCAAACTTTATTTACAGATAAGCCTACTTATAGTAGGATTACAACATTCAGGATAATACTTGATAAAGTAGAAGAAGCACCTAAATCAAATGTGCCACTGTGGAGAAAGTGCAAGTAATGGATGACAAAACAGGAAAAGGGTACACTAGTAGATTAGCCTGCCAAAGGCTCGGATTCAAACAGTGATCAACAATCCCCAATCATAGTTTAATTTTTGTTATCTAATTTTCTGGGAAAGAGGTGTTGTTTACCCTCTAATGTAACATCTTAAAATGACTTTTACTTTTAGATAGTTAGATAAGCGGTTGATAGTTTTGACGGTTACCAACTATCCCATGAATGTATAAAAAGATGAAAAGTTATGAAAAAAGGGTTGGATTTTGTTAGAAGGAAAGGTTGTACTATTTTTGTACTCGATAAACTGATGATTAATAAAAGAATCAGGAGTTTCCATACATGTTGGGTATGATTTTGTTATTTCTCCACTATGTGTCATTTTGTTTATTCATCTATTTAAATATGGTAATGAAGCTGCAGGTCTTTATTTACCTATGTAAACGAACTTACATTCCTTAAAGGGCGCTCCCATATTTAAAACCTCTTTCTATATGTTTCCTCTAAATTAAAGAGAATAATTCCTATTATACACAACATATTGCCTTTAATTTCTTTACATGCTCTTCACATCACATTCATATTCAGCATCTAAATATTGGGGTTTTGTTGAAAATAGCAACAAGAAATGCTAAATATAGAAGTTCTAAAAATAGCATTGCTATAAATAGCATTTCGGGATACATTCCAATTTTAGTTAGTCCCTGAACTAAAATTGAGAATTAAAATTTGAATTTGATCTTAGCAGCTATTTATAAAATAATTAATTAATTCATCTTGAGTTAATTAGTTAGAGAAAATCAAACATGAAGTCTATGTGACGACATGCAAAAATTATCCCTTTGATTGAGGAAGTTATCCCTTAATTAAGGAGATCAGGATGAGTTGTACTTTGAGTTGTAATTAGTTAGCTCAGTTAATTGAGTTAAGTCCAGTTAGATTAGTTCCAACAATTTTTGGAACTGAATATGAGTTCAGTTAGTTAATGCATGCATGCATGTAACTAGTGTTATTTAGGTAACTGAATATTCTCTCATAAATAACTCATGCATGTCAGTTCAGTCAGAGACCAGTTGAGATCAGAGGATGGGACAATTTACTATTAGTTGTAGTAATATTCCCTTGAGGATATCTCTTGCATGTAGAAGGAAATCATTCCTTGAGGATTGCGCAATTATTTCTGAGTTTGGTGAGTTGTGTGAGAGGTGAATTCACACAGGTGGCAGCCACACGACCCAAGAGAAATTATGCAGAAAAATAGGAGGCTTAGAGGACTGAAGGAAGGCATATGTTGTGTCTATTCATTCTATGAGCAGTAGTGAGGGATTGTACTGAGAGCTAGATAGCTTGAGAGCTAAAGCTTTGTGTAATCCTGAGATATTTCCACTTGTATGATAATACAGATAGCGGGGCTTTTAGCTGAGGCTTTCCCCAGAGTATTCTTCTGTGTTTCATGTGTGATTGAATCTTCTTCTATATTATATGTGTTGTATTTGATATTGCTCAAAATTGATTAAGCTTCTGTAAGTTTCATTGTAGAACTAGATTAAATATTTTGCTTTAGTACATTGCATAATCAATTTAATCTACTATGATAATTTCTACAGGTTTAAGGTCAAGTCTTTCGGATTCTTCAAATAGTGATTCAACAGAGACATAAGTGACAAACATAATAAATTATTAATGTCTTAGACACAATTTCTCCACAACTAGGAAATTCGTTTCCTAAGAGACAACAAAAGGTAAAGCAAATATTTGGTGGGAACACATGAAGAATGTCAAAAGTATACATGAGGATTATTTGACTTCGCATGCATTTGAAAGTCTCTTCAAGAAGAAGTACTTATCAGAGAGGTACTATGATGTCATATTTAAGGAGTTTTATGAGTTGCGAATGGGTTCTATAACATATGATGCATCTACTATCAGGTAACTTCTTGGAGCTATTGAGATATGTGCCTTACCTCAAGGAGGAGAAGGCCAAGGCTCAGAGATTCATCAGTCGACTACCAGTAGCATACAAAGCCTGGATTGAGTTCGATGAGTGTAGATCATTAGAGGAGGCCATTCAAAAGTTGAAACATTGTTATGAGTAGTTGAAGTGCAAAGTTGAGCCTAAGAATGACTTGAAATGAAATGAGAAATCTAAAAGAAAATGACCACCAAAGAGAGGAAGAGATCAATATGTAAGTGAGAATTAAAATGCAAGTCCTTACAAGAGATTCAATACAGCTGAGAAGGGACATGGATAGTAGTAGGCTAGAGGTGGTGGTAGGGAACCATTACGGTGTTCGATATGTTGTAAGGAGCATCATAAGATGGATTGTTTGTAGTACAGAGTAGTGGTAGACCCTAAATATATAGTGCTTAGGAGGTGCATATAGTTGGTGATGTTGGTCAATACGTTCCTTGGATCTATGTAGCTATGGAAAACAGGCAGGTGGATCATCAGGCATCAATCATTGAGATGGACGGTAAGATTTGTGATCAAGTTGGTTCTATTTTGATTGATCCTGGATCTAACTATAGTTATATTAATCATGACCTGGTGGGTAAGTGTGGTTTGAGAAAAGAAGTGCATTCAAAATCTCGGTTGGTATAGTTGGCTGCAGGTATAAAGAAGTGAGTTCACCATTGGGTAAGAGCTTGTGCATTTGAGTTAAATGGTATACCTACAGTAGCACATTTGAATGTATTACCATTAGGATCGTATATCTGATTTTGAGTATGGATTGGTTATACCTTCACAGAACCAAAGTGGATTTCTTCGACAATGCCATTGAGTGTATGTATGATAGTGGGGAAAAGAGGACTTTGCAAGGAAAGAGGAAGCCTACATTAGTGAGGATGGTTACTGCTATGCAAGCTAAGTGTAGTTGCAGAAATGGTTGTGTGATGTTTGCAGTACACATTTCTAGTGACAAGGGTAAGGAGGTTGAGCATGTAGATGTGTTAAGAAGGTACCCAGTTTTGCATCAATTTCAAGAGGTGTTCCTCTAGGACATTATATAGTTGCCACCTCACAGGGGGGTAAAGATTTCTATTGAGTCTATGCCAGAGGCAGCTCTAGCATCAAAAGAACCTTACATGATGAGCATACTTGAGTTGGTAGAGTTGAAGTTGCAGTTAAAGGTGATGCTTCACAAGTGATACTTTAGGCCAAGTGTATCTCCTTGGGGTGCACTAGTGTTGTTCATAAAGAAGAAAGATGGTACTCTCAGATTGTGCAATGATTATAGGCAGTTGAACAAAGTAATGATCAATAATAGGTACCCATTGTTGGCATTATGGTTCTGGTATGATTTCAGATGTTGTACTTGATGGCAAACACCCATGGCATGGCTCTCTTTTTGATGAAAATAAAGAAGTACGCAGGAGAACAGTTCAGGAGGTGCGTACCCGGCAGGTATTGCCGTGCAGGGACGGTCGTCCAAATATAACGTGCAAGGTCCACCCATTTCATGGGGTTCGTACCAGTGGCACACATCTCAAGGGCAGTTAAGCGCCCAACCCTTGGCGGTTCTCATGGTATTTAGCCACAGTAATGGGTTATCAAATGATTTGCCCGTTGTATTGATTATTTTATTATTATTATTGACCCCATGATCTTGAGTTGAGGAAGAGCTAGCCCTATATAAAGCAAAGGAGATCATTTGGCTTAGAAGTATCTTTTGTGGTATTGATATCTTAAGATCTGAATTTATTGGGTTCTCGGTTCTTAAAAGATTGATTTATTAAAGGATGAAGTAGAGGATCGGCGAAGGGTGATCTCTTGAGCACAAGTTCAGATCTGAGCATCTGAGGTTATTTCAGCCCTAGTTCAAGGTACGCAGAGGCTCCGAAGGTTCAGTGCGTACGTACGCAGAGGCGCCGAAGGTTAAGTGCGTGGGTACGCAGAGGCGCCGAAGGCTCTGTGCGTGGGTACGCAGAAGCGGAGAAGGCTCAGTGCGTAGGTATGCAGAGCGACAGTGGTTCAAGTGCGTGCTTTCTGCAGTAGCACGCGGCGCGATTATTCTTTTGGGTGCGTACCTGCTGGAAAGTACGCAGCGCGATAGTGGCATTGGGTGCGTACT
>APFE031195510.1:0-52976 GCA_000404065.3 Pinus taeda | reverse complement strand
CTATTATTTGATTTTTTAATTTTTTTAATTTTTTAATTTTTATTTCTAGATCCTCGAACTTAGCCTTTGGAAAAATCACCTAGGACCTAGGACTTAGGACTTATGAGGGGATTAAAAAATTTTCTAACCCTCAAGAGATTTTACATCATGACTTTTACAATTTTACATCTCAAGGGGGAAAACCCATTTGACACAGACCACCCAGTTCTACGACCAACTATAATCTAGCAGATCAACACACTAGGATTCCCCTAAGATTCTAATGACAAAATTCATTCCGGCTTTGGGGTTAGGTTGAAGGAAAACTCTGTCGATCATGGATCGAAGAGACAAAAAACCTTCCGAAACGTAGATTATCACTAGAAAATTAGGTCCACCTAGGCAATTTTCATACATGACACAGCGTTGCTAAGATTATTTACAATTCACGCATGCAGACTGGGTTTACAACATAATATGATAAGGTCGACGATGACTATCGAATGGCACGGACACGTCAATCAAGCGCTACCCTTTTGCGAAAAAAAGGGGGTGTACTGCTAAGGGTAGTTGACACGCAGTGGTCAACAAAACCCACATGTGCACAAAAGTTCAAGTTGGCTTGGGCAAGGAAAAGCCACCTCATCAACCACAAATACATATCATGTTCATCACCACACATCACATTCTTCACTTGTATGGTTGATATAGCTCTAAAATTGCAAATCTTATCCCACACATGCAAAGGCAAATAGGAGATTTTTTATTGGTGCGCTGACTCTCTGATTTCACAGTCTTGGCCAACCTTTGACTACCTTTGACTTAGGTTCATTTGACTTGGAATTATCTTTGTTTTTGAAGGCCGAAATGATTGGACAAGAGACAAAAAAATTGGGTTGTTTGACAAAACCATATATCTATGGAGGTTTGACCACAGGCTTTGTCTCTCCTTTAACCAAGCTTTTGATGACTGTTTTGACTGGATTGAACCGAGCTTGGAAGGTCAAGTCGATTTCTGCTTTAAACGAGCTCCTTGGAGGCAAATTTCACTATTGACCATTGACTGGTTAGGACTTCTTTTGTTGTTGTTGACTTGACCAGAATTGCAAATTTTTCTTGTTGACCATATTTGACTTTTGGGCTCATCTTTGATTGGATATTGGTTAGTTGATTTTCGATGGTCAAAGGTTTTACTTGAACTCTGTTGATGAACTTGAACATTGTATCTCTCTACGAAACATTTGATGAGAATCTGATAGAAGAAGAATTTTGAAAGGGTTTTCCCCCTTGTGGGGTTTTCCCTGGTCTTTGACCAAATACTATGTCTCTATTGTTCTTGGTTGTCTTCTATTGGGCATTGGTTTACTGTTTTATCTGTTGAAAAGTGTAACTAGGTTCGGTCTTCATAATGACATGTGTAATTGTGATTTTATGTAATTGATGAAAGGAAAAAAAATAAAATTATTATTGTAATGCTTATCTCATGGGTTTCACGAGCAGGGAATTTTATTTTTAGTAATGGCTCCCATTGTGAGCCTTTAGGTTGTCATCTTATCAAAAGAGTCAAAGTGAGTCAATGTCATATGAAGGACCCTTCTTGGGCATGTTACATTTGTATATGAGTCAATGAAAGAGTCTAATAAGCACTCCAAGACCAAGCAAAAGTATATTCTTCATGTCGGCTACAAAATGAAATAAAATATCTTCACCAAAGGACATGTCGGCTCACCCTCTCTCAAGGGCTCACCCTCTCTCAAGTCGGCTTATTATCACTGGCAAACCACTATAAATAGGCAGCTTGGCCTCATTTCAAAGAAAGGATTTTGGTGGTCATCAAGTTTGCAATTCGGTCAAGGTCCGGCGCAGAAAAGGAGTGTGAAGATCACATAAGAAGTCTCTCTATCCAAGCGAAGGAGGAAAACAAGAAGAAGATTTGTTTGGGAATGCTTTAGGACTGATCTCCACTCACACGTACGAGGAAAGAAGAGGGTTACTACTGCAAAAAAGGTCGAAGATCTCCTTGTTGTGCTAAAGGCTTAATCAAGGAGTATTCAAGAAGCTAAGTTGAAGAAGAAAGCCTTGTGGTCCAAGCAAAGGAGATGAAGAGGTTAGATCACCATATGTGCTGCAACTAGGGCTGAAATAAAGTGCAGGTCTGAAGCAGAAGGAAGTCGAAGTTGAAGAATAGACAAGAAGAAGGAAGAAGCAAGAGGGTTGACCATCGTTGACTCGAGGAAGAAAGACTTCATCAAAGAAGCTTTGTCTCTTGGTCTTGGAGTGGCAAATAGGTCAAGGGTCTTCGTCTTGGTATTTGTCAATTGAAATCTCTATAAGAAGAAGAATTTGTTCGGGTGTTCCTCTCAAGTGGGAGAGGTATTGGCCTTGGCTAATAGCCTGAATTCTGTGTCTCTTGTCTCTTTATGATTTATGCATTGGTAACTATTTGATGAAGAAGAACACTAATAATCTAAGTAATTGAAGATCCTAATCTAAGAAGTAAAAAGCACTCACAAGCAGTTACTAGAAGAAGAGAAATCACTTAAACCTGATGCCCTAGATTTCTCAACATGGTATCGGAGCTAAGGTGACAAAGTCAAGGAAGGGCATCTTATCAAGGGACACTCGAGGATCAAATCTCAAGGAAGGAATCAAAGCAAAGATCATCTTTAAGACAAGATCTACAAAGGAAGCATTATAACCCTAGATCGAAAGAGTCTACAAACAAGTCTTGGGATCATCATCAAAAAAAGAAGGCCAAGTTGAAGAGATATACGAATCAAGGTCCTTACCATTGAAGACATCACCAAGAAGTCATTATTGATCTTCATCAAAGGATCCAATGAGATCTCACTCTCTATGGGATCAAGGATCACTCTTGAAGAAAACTACCTTCATCAAGGAGAAAGTTTCTATTCTCTATATCATCATCAACATCAAGGAAGCAGTAAGGGGAAGGAGCATTCTATCAAGTAAGTATAATTATGACCACATCTAAATCTGTCAAAATGACTTTTTGCAAGGAAAGCAACAAATTGGTTGGGGCTTCAAACTATCTTGCATGGAAGAAAATGACAGATCTGAATCTCATTGAAAATGAGGTTATGGTCCATGGAACACTTCAGAGGATCAATCACTAAACCAAGAAAGGAAGATTCTCAAGCTCTTGCAAAGTATATGAAAGGGGAAGTTAGGGCTCAAAGGATTCTCATAGAATCTATCAAGGATACCCTCATCCCATATGTATCCAAAATTGAAACATCAAAAGAAATCTATGACAAACTGGTAGAGTTATATTCTGTAAGCGCTGCTGGAGAAGTCATCTCATTAAGGCAAGAACTCTCCAAGCTGAAGGTGTCAACAGAAGATGGAATAGCCTCATACTTTATGAGGATATCTTAAATCCTAGATCAACTACAAGATCTGGGAGAAGTCATGTCTGATAGAGAAATGACTACAGTTGTATTAAATGCACTACCAGAGGAGTGGGGTAAATTTACTTCAAGTATTTATGGGGAGAAAGAAACTACTCCATTCCAAGATCTATGGTCACTATGCAAGATTGAAGAATGTAGACTAAAGGCCAAATCTGATGTGGGAGCAGGTGAGCAAAATCAAGCTTATGCTACAATGACAAGAAGAAAATGAAACTTTGGGAAGTTTGATTCTCAGAAAAGAATAGGGACATGGCTAAGATCCAATGCTATGGGTGTCACGAATATGGACAATACAAAAGAGGAAGAGAAGAAGCCCATATCACCAAAGAAGTGGAGGGAATTGAAAAGAAGAAGTCTAAGAAATAGGAAGTAAGAGATCTCTACTACTGAAATAGTCTTCCTCACATAAGTTCTTTTCAAGTTCCTAAGTCTTCTATTGTAAGATATGGCTATCATGATTCATTGAGTAAAATAATGGGATGCATCAAGGCATCATAAAAGCATTGAAAGCAAGAGCTCATGACATCATCATAGAGAAGCACGAAAGATGGTTAGAATCTATGGAAGTCAAGGATATAGCTCTTGGGAATCTCATTGGAAACATAAGTGGAAAGGTCATCTAGTACAAGCCTCAAGGTTCATCATACATCTGTCAAAAGGAAACATCTGCTGATGGGGATACTTGATGAGGATACTTAAGATCCTCAAGATTCTCAGATGGAATCTTCATTGAAAGGTTCACTGATCAAGAGGGGAGCAAGTGCTTCATCAAGAATTCCAAACTTGTGCAATTCGTGGGATGATGCTATGATGACATAAAAGTGAAGCAGATCAAGGAATTGAAGCTCTTTCAATCAAGGAAGTTGTTGCTAGAAGACTGGATGACCCAAAGGAAAAACGAGGTATGTATGCTTACATTTGATATTGTAGAAGTCATGTCATACGGTTGCAAATATCATGGACCAATGCTCTATCGTAAGAACATGATCAAATGAATGGATCTCCTCCCTCAAAGGGATGCAGGAATGCATGGGTCACATTCACTAAACGAAATCAACATAATATATCCTCATATGAAGAATGAGGTGGTTCACTACAATTGAGGAACTTTGATTGGAAGCTCCTGGGAATGAAATGTGTGAAGAAAGGAAGGAAGAGATAATGGGATATGCAACCATGGAAGAAAGCAATCAACATCCAAAGACCAAGAAGATTTAACTAGGATAAATCCATGAAATATATGAAGACTCTGATGGAGTCTGAAAAAGAAAGAGACCCTTGACAACATATATCTTTGGGAGATGTGTCGATATGTATGTAGGATGTTGATGCAAACTAGAAGATGTCATGATGAAAGACCATCACAAAGGTAATGTTGATTTTAATGTTCATTTCTTTATTTTTGAACAAATATCTGGATGGGTTTATGCAAGGTTGCTGAGGGAAGATCTATGGATGTCTTCCACCACTGATGCACATGTAATAGGATGAAAGATCCTTAAGTAAACATGGCATGAAAAAAGGAACATAGCATGAAGAAAGCAGCATGGCATGAAGGAAGGGCAGATATGGACTGATGAACCACTTTTTGATGATGACATGGATGACTCTTGGGTGAAAGTAATGGATGGTCGGTGCCCTATGTAGAAGTCCCAAACATGAAGATTCCTAGATAACGAAAAGAAGTTCATGACATCGTGATGAGGAGTTCTTCAAGCAGTTGGTTGTCCCATCGTCTCCACCTAAGGAGTTGTTGTAGGTCCCTTATTAAGAGGGAGCATGGAAACAAGTTTCTTACTTGGAAGAAACTTGGAAATTCATAAGCCAAAAGGGAGCTTAGGTACATTCCTTCCGTAGGAATGAGTACATTCCTTTATTAGAATAGATAAGTCCTCCCTAATCAAGAGGGAGAGATAGACACATCATTCTTGTCTTCACTTGGGAAGACAGAATGGAGGATTGGGTAAACGTCTATACTCTTTGAGGATGAGTTAGGGCATCCAAGATAAGAGTAGTTGTAGAGGACTGATATTCTTTGAGGAATGGGAATCCAAGATAATAATAGTCCTGGGGGAACACACCTTGAGAACTCGGATGGGGTATGTTCCGAGAGAGACAACAATGAGGGTGTTTATACATCATTGGTCTCGCCAGCATTGTGCCTAGATCTCGTGGAGAGATAGAGTTGTTAGTAAGGCCTTGCTATGTGACAATGTTGGTTGATATGATGCTCAACAGATGGGTTACCAATCTGACTCTTCTTATGAGAATTCTTCAGATTGAGAATGACCAAGTACCGTTATGAATACCTCCCTAGTTAAGAGGGAGTGTTGAAAAGTGTAACTAGGTTCAGTCTTCATAATGACATGTGTAATTGTGATTTTATCTAATTGATGAAAGGAAGAAAAATAAAATTAGTATTATAATGCTTGTCTCATGGGTTTCATGAGCAAGGAATTTTATTTTTAGTAATGGTTCCCAATGTCCCATCGTCTCCACCTAAGGAGTTGTTGTAGGTCCCTAATTAAGAGGGAGCATGGAAACAAGTTTCTTACTTGGAAGAAACTTGGAAATTCATAAGCCAAAAGGGAGCTTAGGTACATTCCTTCCGTAGGAATGAGTACATTCCTTTATTAGAATAGATAAGTCCTCCCTAATCAAGAGGGAGAGATAGACACATCATTCTTGTCTTCACTTGGGAAGACAGAATGGAGGATTGGGTAAACGTCTATACTCTTTGAGGATGAGTTAGGGCATCCAAGATAAGAGTAGTTGTAGAGGACTGATATTCTTTGAGGAATGGGAATCCAAGATAATAATAGTCCTGGGGGAACACACCTTGAGAACTCGGATGGGGTATGTTCCGAGAGAGACAACAATGAGGGTGTTTATACATCATTGGTCTCGCCAGCATTGTGCCTAGATCTCGTGGAGAGATAGAGTTGTTAGTAAGGCCTTGCTATGTGACAATGTTGGTTGATATGATGCTCAACAGATGGGTTACCAATCTGACTCTTCTTATGAGAATTCTTCAGATTGAGAATGACCAAGTACCGTTATGAATAGTAAATACCTCCCTAGTTAAGAGGGAGTGTTGAAAAGTGTAACTAGGTTCAGTCTTCATAATGACATGTGTAATTGTGATTTTATCTAATTGATGAAAGGAAGAAAAATAAAATTAGTATTATAATGCTTGTCTCATGGGTTTCATGAGCAAGGAATTTTATTTTTAGTAATGGCTCCCAATGTGAGCCTTTAGGTTTCGTCATCTAGTCATAAAAGTCAAAGTGAGTCGATGTCATGTATTAAGGACCCTTCTTGGGCATGTTACATTTGTATATGAGTCAATGAAAGAGTCTAAAAATCCCTCCAAGACCAAGCAAAAGTATCTTCTTCATGTCGGCTACAAAATGAAATAAAAGATCTTCAGCAAAGGACATGTCAGCTCACCCTCTCTCAAGTCGGCTTATTATCACTGGAAAACCACTATAAATAGGCAGCTCAGCCTCATTTCAAAGAAAGGATTTCGGTGGTCATCAAGTCTGCAATTTGGTCAAGGTCTGAGGCAGAAAAGGAGTGCGAAGATCTCATAAGAAGTCTCTCTATCCAAGTGAAGGAGAAAAACTAGAAGAAGATATGTTTGGGACTGTTTTAGGATTGATCTCCACTCACACGTGCGAGGAAAGAAGAGGGTCACTACTGCAGAAAAGGGCCGAAGATCTCCTTCTTGTGCTAAAGGCCTAATCAAGGAGTATTCAAGAAGCTGAGTTGAAGAAGAAAGCCTTCCAGTCCAAGCGAAGGAGATGAAGAGGTTAGATCACCATAGGTGCTACAACTAGGGTAGAAATAAAGTGCAGGTCTGAAGCAGAAGGAAGCCGCAAGTGAAGAATAACCAAGAAGAAGGAAGAAGCAAGAGGGTTGACTGTCGTTAAGAAGCTTTGTGTCTTGGTGTTGGAGTGGAAAACAGGTCAAGGGTCTTGGCCTTGGTATTCATCAATTGGAATCTCTATAAGAAAAAGAATTTGTTTGGGTTTTCCTCTCAAGTGGGAGATGTTTTGGCCCTGGCTGATAGCCTACATTCTGTGTCTCTTGTCTCTTTATGATTTATGCATTGGTAAATGTTCGATGAAGAACACTAATAATCTGAGTAATTGAAGATCCTAATCTAAGAAGTAAAAAGCACTCACAAGCAGTTACTAACATAAGAGAAATCACTTAATCCCAATGCCCTAGATTTCTCAACACTATCTACAATTGTTTATTGTAGCTGGAAGATTGAATTATATTGGATAAATTGATTGCTAATTGAAGAAGAATTGATATAGCTGATTGTGTTAAGCATAGAACATTAGAAAATTAACAAGTTCCTTTTCAAGGATGATTTCATCAATTGCTTGAAGTTGATCTCTCAAAAATCCTCATGAAATTTGACGCTATAGTATCATTCCTTGTCATTCTAACATCATGAAGCTCATTCTTTAAACTCATTGCTTGACCAATATTGTTGATAGTGTACAAACCAATTAGGGTATCATACATTTTCTTTAAGGAGTCAAGATTTGCAATATATGCAATCAAATGATCTCTGATGGAATCTACAATGATACTTCTATTTCTAATATCATCTTTCTCAAATTTTAATTTTTCTTCATCCTTTTCAAGTTCGATGACCTTGCCTTTCACAATACCCAAGAGAACCTCCTTTACAAGAAGGTCAATCCTTGTTTTCCAAGCCCTAAAGCTTGTAGCTCCACCTAATTTGTTATGGGAACCCACAGTCATAGACAAGCAAACAGATTGTAGATAGAGGGCTTTTCTCAAGAGTGATCTCTTACTAAAGCTTCTTCAAGAGTGATCTCAACGTCTTTTTCATCCCCTAACCTCTGATGCCATGTTGAGTTTTAAAGTGCAATAGATACAAGCACAATATTTCTAAAGTACTGGTAATTACTTCTAATGATATATATCTCCTTTAAACAATTCCAGTTTATCATTAAGCAATTACACTTGAGAAATTCTACCATAAACCGTAAAGACAGTAGAGATCACAATGCACGAAGAGAACATATGATTTACCCTAGGAAAACCCAATGGGGGGAAAATCCAACAACCTTCTTCTTAGAGAAATTCTTCAATTCAACAAGAGATACATCTAATGCAACTAGTCAATTATGAGGTCAAACTAACCAACAAAGGTTATGGTCAAACCTGGTCCACAACCTTCAAGTCAAGCCTTCAAACTTCCCTACAACTTTGGTCTGCTCAAAAACTACTGCCCATAATTCACGTGTGACGTTTAGAGAGAGAAATGCGAGCTACAAAGACAAGGAAATATTCGTCCTTCTTGTCCTTGGATTGGATGCCCAGAAACTTCTTTCTTATGTGAGATCAAATGGTGCCTTTGTGGAGGAGGTCAAATGCCTTCATTGTTCTGCCTTCGCGAATGAGTGTGTCTCTTCATTGGGGCCAACTTGACTTGAGGGAGCCAAAAATTCAACATTCAGATTTTGAAATTCTTTTTTGAATCCAACATGAAGAACACATCTTACAATAATTCTTTTGAGGGCTAAATAATCAAAATGACATGAAGAACATGTCTTACAAATTCTTTACACATTACAAGGGCTAAAATATAAATTATGAAGACCGGCCATAGTTACAAAATTCAACACCTAGTTTGTGTCAATATAGCCCACAAACCAGATATCATCACCTCAAGCATATCTTATCCCATACTCGATTGTACCATACACATACCGCAACACATGCTTTGCCACTATCCAATGCACTCTTTGTTGAGAAATCTAGGGTAGTTAGATTAGGTGATTTCTCTTACTCTGATAATTGCTTGTGATGTATTTTTACTTCACTTAATTAGCTTCTTCTTTCTCTTGATTATATTTAGTGTTCTATTGACGGGCCAGAATTCTCTGCCAACAGCAAGGGGATCTCCCCGGTGTAGAATCCCAACTAGTCTCTGCACCGTTTGCATTAGGGATCCCATCAGGGATGTAGGCTCGACTGTCATTCAGGTGATTCGAGTTTGCTTCGAACAGGGGTGGACTGTGGGATACTGACTCAATTGAATGTATGGACTTCAATAAACACGAGGAAATAACTTATGAATGTTCATAACATGAATACCATGAATAGAAAGATCAAAAATTAACAACATGAATCTCACATAAAGTAATTGTTAGCGAAACTTCAAATAAGATCATGCCTATTTAAAGAATGTGCTTAACAACTATGAAGTAGTTCACAATAACTAAGCACCTATAAGTGTAAGCAAATGCATAGTCAACGATAAGATCATACCAATATTAACGAAACAGTTCATCAATACAAGCACAGAGTTAGCACATCATATATCATCCATGTGTTGCAAAACAAGATTCATAGCACAGGAAGACACATGAGGAGACCACGCATCAAAGAACTCTCAGGAACATTCGATCCATCAAGCAACTAATATCCATGGCATCACAGCATAAAATATTCGTCCAATCCAATAGTGGAAAACAACTATTACTCCTTGTATTGATTAGAAGAGCACAAGTCCTCTCAAAACAATATGTCCCAAAAATAAGTCCCAAGCTAAAAGTCTTGTACAATGTACCACGAGAGTGTATTTATAGGATTAGGGTGACCTTTGGCCTACCCTTGACTATTGGACTTCCTCATGACCTTTCAACTACCTCATGACCTTTAGACTTCCTCATGACTCTTCACATTCTATAACTATCTTATTCTATCCTATTTTACTAATTGCACAAAATGGGCAAAATCTACCCTATCAACTTGACAATAAAAAGTTCTAGAATGTCTAGGTGGAGTTGTTCCACTAGGTAAGTGCGCCAAAGCTTGTACTCAGGTGCAATGGGGGTGATCTATGGTTGTTCCTCATCATGTTTGTGTAGGCACTCGAGGGCATCCGGTATGAAGGTGGTCCTTTTGGTGTTCACCTGATTGCCTAAGGTCACCAACTTCCTATACATTCTCATTGGTTCAACCACGTACCGTGTGATATTCACCTTTGTAACCGGTAGGTTGTCTAAGCGGGCAGCCTGCCTTATGTGTCAACAAATGCCTGAACTTCCTGTGAGATGTCTTCTTGCTTTCTTACCTACCCAATTTCCCCGATGGACAAGACCCCATGGTTCTCGATCATTGATTCCAAACCACTGAAAAGGTGCCTATATGAAGCCAACACTCTGTCCACATCTTTGGCCAATTTGTCTTTTGATTAGATCTTGATGCGTAGCTGGACTTTGGCATTTTGCATGGTGATCCAATCCTTCTTCGGGACTACCGTCGATGCTCCTGGATACTTGATGGACCACTCATGTATGTTATCCAGAACTGCAACGGCTTCCTTCAGCATAGCGGACCTCTCTTTTGTATGGGTTTGTATGGCCAAGATTGGAGCTACCGTGTGATGTAGAGTTGACATTTCTTCATAGACCATCTCCATGGCTTCACTGAGAGTTTCGGCCCCATCCCTGATTGCAGCCTGTAGTTCTATTGTATTGGAGTGCACTATGCGGAGAGCTGCATTTTCTTCTTCTGCCTTCTTCCTATCTTGTTCTGCTTTAGCATCCTTTTGCTCTGATGCGTAAAGCCTGTTTTGGAGTTCAACGATTTGTTTGCTCATCCTAGCAACATTGCGTTCAGTCGCGGTCACAAATGCAATCTCGAACGAGGCAATCATCTCAGGATTAACTATAGTGTCAGGAACAATTTCTTTCGCCATGGTCACTAACATGGGTTCTACAGGGTTTCTGGCATAGCACTTTCTCCTCTCCTACATGATCTTGAAGCTAACCTGATCAAAGGTGAGCTTGGTGAGATCCAACACTTCCTCTTCTACTTCAGGAATGCACAGCTCTTGGAGAGGGAGATGTCCTCCGATGAGGGGAGTAGATGGGGGAACATCCAACGGAGACAACTCAACTTGGTCTAGGTCTTGTTGAGTTGCCTTACTGGTTTCTCCATGCTCCTTTCTCCTTTCCTCCTCTTCTTTCTTCCTTTGCTCTTCCTCTAGCCATTTCTTCTCTTGCTCTTCTTGCTTTTGCTTCTTTTTAAGTTCCTCGACTTGCCTGAGCCTCTCTTCTCCTTCCTTCAACTCTTGCTCTCTTTTCTTCCTCTCTTCTTCTTCCTTGGCCCTCTGCTCTTCATGTTCCTTTAATTGCTTTTCTTCCAGTTTCTTCTTTCTCTCTTCCTCTTCTTGTCACTTCCTCTTCTCAAGCTAGTCCTGGTCACCTGAACCTTGCAATTGTTTGAGTTCTTCCTCTCTTTTCCTCTTGAGCTCTTGCTTCTTCTTTGCCAGGGTTGCATTCCTTTGTTCTAGTGTTTCATTATCCTCTCCTGCTTCCTGGTCACTCGGGGAATTTTCTACCTCTTTCTCCTTCTGTTTCTTGAGTTTCCCGTTGGCCTTCTGCTTCTCTTGCTTCCTCTTCAGAGTGGATGACCTCTCCTGTAGGCTCACATTCTCTGGGAGTGTTCAAAGAGTTCCTCGTCTCTTACTTGCTGCTCACTAGGGCTGAGCTCCCTAGTGGCATTGTACCAGTTCCTAACTCCATCTTCATGATCTTGCTTGGAATGTGAGTATGACCAATTAAAATTAGCTCTCTTGCAATGAGCAACTACAACCTTCTCGGGATCATATATACGATGGTTCAAGGTCACGAAACAACACCCTTTTAACGCCTCGGCCTTTGCCACCACTTCCTTCAAATTTTCTACCACATAGGCCCCGATGACAAGAGGGAAAGTTGGCCATGGTTTTTTCTTCCCTTTGCTCAGTGTTTTCGAGAAGCCATGTGTCATTTGGTAACATACTTCCTACAAGAGCACCTTATCTGTGGCGAACCTAGGAAGTGCATGCGGGGCTTTATAGGAACCAAAGACTCCAATAAATGTCCCCTCCTAGATTGGGAATCAATGTGCCACCTTGACGATGGTTCCCATGGCCCTCTTTGACATACAAGGTGGTTCTTCCCCAAACAGTCGTTGATATAGTGGAGCAATAAATGACTCATAAATAGTATCAATCATACCCTTATAGTCGGTGTCCCAAAAGATCTTGTAGTGGTGGTGTACCAGGCTAGCTGCAAACTTGTTCTGATTGTAGCTCCAATTGTCAAACTGACACCTTACACAGACTGTGTCTAGTCAGTATGAGGCCATATAAAACTCTGGTGGTTGGTCTGGTTTTGGATGCTTAGCTGCAATTATATTTGTTCTCAAGGCTGACACGAGAATGCTGGCCCAGTTAAAGACTGTACCTCGGGTAGCAACAGCATACATGATGGGAACCCATGTCCCATGGAACACATCACAACCTACTCTCCAGTACAAACGGTTCATCATGGCGGAAATCAGCTGATAGACCTTTCTTAATCCGTTTGTCCTGTAAATTTGGTCGGTTCTAACTCGGAACTTGGACAGGTCTTACCACCATTCTTTGAGAATATCCTTGGTAGGAGTCACAACACTAGAGAGCCACCAGTGTTGAAGGTTTCCTCCTTCTCAAGCAATCTGTAGTATGTAGCAATATCTACAGAGGTGATAGCTGCGAGCGGTGCGCCAGTGTGATCCCTTACCGTCCATGAATCCGTTTGTGCTATGTATGATCCAATCAATTGTCTCAACACACGGGAAGACTGGAGGATGTGATGCCACCTTGTGAAGCTTTGACCTCTTAACATTTATGTACATCGAGAAATCCTCCTAGTTCTTTGGAATATCTGGTTTGGCAAACTACTCATAAATATCATACCAAGAGAGCCTGGTGCTTTTGTTGATATTGCAAGTTGTGTCCTCATAGATGGGGGATTCTTTGTACTAGCAGATTTCCTGTGAACTGCTTCCAGAGATCTTACAGGCAGATTTTGCTACTGGAGGTGCCATCTCATCTTCAAAGGAGGAAATGGAGATGCACTCGAGATCCACGTCACCTGGCATATTGAATAAACAATCCCACGATGAGAGAGACGACATGAAAATAAAACTTGGTGACAAATAAATTAATAATAACTATAGTTTTCAGAGCCTGGAAGAAGGGCTTTTGGCAGGTCGTGGGGGTCGCATGTCTTAGGGTGCAACCTAGCGACTTGGCAAGCTAGGAGTGAGGTCGCGGAGGTCGCAAGATCGCAGGGTCGCAGGGTCGGTTAGGTCAAACTTCAAAGGGTCATAGAGGTCGCGAGGTCACGTCGTTTTGCTTATTGCGATTTTAGGCCCTACGACCTGCATCTTTAGGCGATTTTGAGGGGAGGAATGCAACTTAGGAGAGGTCCTTGGGGCTTTCCAAGGGTAGATGGCTTGGTCTTCAGGGATAGCAGGTCAGCGTAGGACAAGAATGGGCATAGAAAACACTCAGGGAGGCTCATAAAGTCAAACAACAACTCAACAAGGGTTTGTAGTCGAAATGAGGTCGAATCGTGGATAAAAACCTTCCTGGTTGGGAATTCACAGAGTCGGGGTGGAAGAGGAAGACACATGGCGAAAAGAAATGATTACCGAGAAGGGGAAAGGTCACCTACCTGTGAGGTTCGTGTGCCTTATCCAATCACTAAGCTTCCCCGTTCTTCATGCGACCAAGGAGAGTTGTGCAAATGACCGGTTGAGGCCAGTATTTATAAGTTTGGTCACACGTGTGAGGGTTCGCAGGGGTCACACTGCGTAAGTTAGGGATGTATGCAACCCTTGCGACCTCAAGGGGTCGCTAAGTCGCATAGGTCACGGGGTTGCAACTGTGTACTTCTGACACCTTTTCAACCTTGCGACTTGGCGACCTCGTGGGGATCGCTAGGACATAGAGGTCGCTAGGTCGCAGAGGTCGCGTTTCGTGGTGGTGAGACCTTTACGACCTTGCGACCCAGCGACTTGTTGGGTCACGTAGTCGCATAGTTGCACAAGTCGCACAGAAAGATGGATTTTGCCTTGCGACTTTTGCGACTTAGTGACTTAGTGAGGTAGCATAATAGTCGCATAGGTCAGATAAGGGGAAATAAGTCGCAATATTGTACTGCGACTCACCGACTAAACTTGATCATGAACTTGGTTAGGTCGCAGGATCTCAATTTCGACTTATGAGGCAGAGACTCAAGCTTTTGAAACTTTTCTGGGGTTCCAGGCTTCCGAACAGACTCTTAGGATGGATAGCAGCTACAAAAATGGTAAAGGGGCTCCGAAATTTTGAAGGGTTAGAAATTTTGAAGGGGTTGTTGCAATAGCTACAACATGTTCTTATCATCAAACAACTACCAAATCATAAAGAACAATGAGAAAAGAGGACACAAGATGTAGGCGATCAGCCAGGGCCAAAACCTCTCCCCTTGAAAGGAAAACCCACAAGAATTCTTCTCTTTTTATAGATTCTTCAAATGACAAATTTCAAGATCTAAGACCCTTGACAAAGACCCCTTGTTAGAATTGGCAACTAGGGCCAAATTCCACTTTGGGTAGGTCTTTTGAAGAAGATAATTATGGCATTGAATTCCTCCTTTCGAGAGGACCAAAATCGACCTAAAGATCATCAAATTTGGATAAGGAGAAATGGGGTTTTGAATTTATGACAACTCATATGCAAATTATCAAAGTCGACCTCACCTCCATATAAGCCCAAACGTCATGTCTCTTAACCCTCACCAATTTGTATATATAGAGGTGTCCTCCAACCTCATTTGTATCATCCTAAGTGCTTCTTGTCACACAAAATCACATCTGATCTTGGCCGTGGGAGAGGAGCTACTTGAGCTAGGGTTAGAAGATTGTTTTGGGTTTCCTTTAGGGCATTGAGGGCCGCAAGCATCTAGCAGCAGGTCCGAGCATATGAAGGCTTGTTTGAGGGCTACTTGTGCATGGCTGGAGAAGGATATTCCTCCTTTTATTGGGTCACAGGTCCCGTCTCATTGCAGGGTCCAAATATCATGTTTGAAGCAACTTACAGGAGTTGCAGGTATGTCCAAAAGATTGCAAAAGAGTCTGAGCCCTAGAGTTTCAGATTAGAGGTAGTCGTGAGACATAAACTTGAGGTAGATCAGTTGCAAGTTGATTCAAAGACTAAGGGAGGAAGGCCGCGACCTTTTGGAAGAATGTTGCCACAGGTCTGAAGTTAATTTGGTTATAGTTTAGCCCTAAGGGCCAGTGAAGGGTAGCACCTTTCTTGTCAAGCAAAGTCGCAGTTAAGAGGAGGAGTTATATGCAGTTAGAAGGGACATCAGTGATTCACAAGCAGCCCTAACCAGATCAACCCTCTTCAGTAGTATGTATCCAGTTCATGCCAGGATTGCAGTTTTTGTGTGGGCCATCGATTTGTCTAAGGGTTGTGATGTTAGATAAATTGGCAAGTCTGTTTTGACTTTAAATTATTGTACTCTTATCTCTCTCTCTCTGTTGAACATTTGATAAATTGATAATAAGAAGGTTGATCAAGGGTTTTCCCCATCTTGGGGTTTTTCCCTGGCTTGAGCCAATTTCATGTGTTCTCTTGTCTTGACTGGTCTCCTGCATTTATCTCCTATGTTGTTTCTTCAATTACTGTCAATGTAATAATGTCTTATATGATTGCTAATGGAAATGAATTGAATTGAAATCGGACTATATGGATCATTGAAGTAATTTTCCTAAGCAAAGAACTTGTTAACCTAAACTTAACATAAGATCAGAGCTCAGGTAAGAACAAGCCCAAGCAAGAAAGCATCTCTAAGGAAGTTTGTTGATCAACAGCAGAAAGGAGGATGGATTTCTTTGTTTTAGATCTTGGGGTTCTAATGCACAACAAACGTTTTCTTTTGTTTTTTTTCTTCTAGACCAAGGAGTTGTATATTCTGTGGCCTTGTATTTCGCTAAGGTGTATTCCTTTCTCTTGATGGTAAAGAACCTAAGTATTTTGAGGACATCCTCCTATATATCTCAAGATCGAAGAAGATCAAGCAATGCAATTGGGTTATGGTCATCATTGAGGTAGAAAAAGAAGTCTCATTATCATTAACAAGCCCTCATTAGGGCATCAATTTTAGAACACCGAAGTTTTTATATTTTGCAGACCTAAATACCTAAATACCTAATTCACAGTATAATTCTCTTGTTTATGGGCAACTATTCTGCAAGGTGAAGAACGAAGTTTATGTTTATGACTAATCTTTGTGGGTTTGGATCTGAGAATACTTTAGAGGTCTTGACAGATTGTTACAGGTCTCTTGATCTAAATCTCAACTTTTGAAGGTTCAACGCAAGACTATATATGACATCAATCTTGTGCAGTTGTGAAGGATTGGTGACAAGTATTTTGTATTGTCTAGGTAGCAAAGAGTTTAGGGCACCGATCCTCAAATGAGCTTGAAGGTTCAGGCCATTTAAAGGCATTCTCTGAGCTCGGTCTTCACTGCAGAACTTATGATTGAGAAGCAACGTGGAAAGTATCTTCCTACAGAAAAGTAAGAGACTTGTTGGAGTCATTCTCTTGGCATTCGCTTAAAATTTGAACAAGCAATTCCTGAAGAAAGCTATAGAGCACTTTTGATAGAAGGAAAAATTGAAGGCTCATCACAATAACTATATATGTATCCTTGATACAGCCTTTACAGTGGAGAGACTATCTTTTTGACACATCTCCATTATGATAATAACCTTTTGTATGACAGTAGTCCTAAAGTTTTCATGATAGTCCACCTGTGGGCCTAACTGAAAAATACCTGCAGTAAGGAAGTTTTGAAGATCATACAGTTTCACTAAGCACAAAGATCTTCTAGAATTTGCTGGCATGATATTGAATGAGTGGTTTGTAGATCAAGGCCATCAACTTGAAAGTTGAAGGGATCCTAAAAGTATCAACCAGCCTAATCCTCGTGATGTATTGTTGATACCAAGAAGCTTCAAGTACAAAAGGCATCATTACACTTGAGGTGTAATTCTCAATAACACATACAGAACAGAGTATAGTAGGCAAGTTGTTTCAGATGCATTTGATCAATATATGATTCTAGGCCAGAGCCTCCAATTTTAGAGACTCTAGAGGCTCCACTGGGAGTGTCCATGACAATAAACAATAAGACAGTATCTTTGACTGTGATTTCTATAAGAACTTGATGGGTTAAGCAATCAACAAAGTGTTCTTGAACTGAGAAGAGCAGGAGGAGTGGAGGAGCAGCGACTATGGTCATTTAAAGCAATGATGGTTGTATCTGATGTAGTGAATTGTAGCGGGAGCAATAATGGTTTATGGAAGCAAACATTTATATCTTTATCTAGCAACTGAAGCAATGGAAGTTTATGTAGCACCTTTATATTGGTACCCTTGGGTATCCTTGGAAGTCTGGCAGCTAAGAAAAAAAAAAGGTGCACGGCACTTATGGAGTAATTCCTTATAACAAGCCCCTATCAGCATGAAAACAGAGGTACCTTGAAGAAAGCACATATCAAATATTATGTCTTGATAAGCACGATGAGCAGATGGAACTGTGAGGACCCTGATCTTGATATCTTGATTATGCCAGTGGGCTCCTTGATGCATTAAGCCAGGATCTTATGAAACACAGTCTTATGAATATGGATGCCTGGAT
Source organism: Pinus taeda (assembly GCA_000404065.3). NCBI lineage: Eukaryota > Viridiplantae > Streptophyta > Pinopsida > Pinales > Pinaceae > Pinus > Pinus taeda. The sequence continues at coordinate 34,996 of APFE031195510.1, read as the reverse complement.
ATCATGGATTGGGTAATTTAATTTGTTGGTCACATTCATCTAGAAAAGGAGGATAATGCAGTTATTTCTTTATTCTGGTTGAAGTAGGACCATCATGATTCTTCAAAGTTTTCTCTTTGTTCTGAGGCAAGCTTATTAGAAGTTTGTTGTTGCAGGTACCTTGTGGAAAGTCTCTTACATGAGAAGCTCATCACATGAAGCAAGGCTTCAGAGGAAGCCATAGAATACCTGGTAGTATGTCCCAGTGACTCTTCTTGCCCGATGTTTGTTGATAAAGGCAAGTCATGGCAGCAGATTAAGGTAGATAACTTTGACACATGGACCTAAGGAAAAGGGTCAGGTTATAGATGGATCGGTGATTATGTTTCAGCATGATCACTTTCCCTATATTCAGAGGGAGTTATGGATAAGCCATGCCAACTGTAAAGATGCAGCTATTGATGATGTCTGATTGATGTCCCTCTCGTTTATCAATATAAGAGGGAGTTGACTTTTAAAGTCAAGATGGAAGACAGACTTGAGGCACTAATTCCTGCACTTCAAGGTCTGATGAGATGGAGAAGTTGCAGGTTGCATATGTATATCTTGTGGGATCCCTGGTGTTCTTGATAAACACCTGATCAGTCATATGCCTTGCTATGAAGACTCTAAATCAACCTATGGATGAGCCTCATATATTGGATATTTGCTTATTGAAATATCTGTGATCTGAGGTACATTGTGGGAATCTAAGATTCCATGAATATTCTGATGCTGGATCGGTTGGCAGTGTGATGAATGGAAAGAGCACATCTAGTGCTATATCTCTTGATTTTGTTACTCTAGAAGCACTAGTGAGGCTGAATGTACATAGCAGCAAGTACGGCTTATGAAGACAGAAAACTCATCAGTGAGCCATTTTGATATGGTACATTGGAGAGCTACCAAGATTTATCATTATTGATTAGATGAGCAGATTACTTTCATCCTTACATAGGCTCTTGGTAACATCTTCCTTCAGAAAGAGGTTGGTAATCATGGACAGGCCTTATTAAGAGGGTCTTGGTTGAACATTGAGCTCTGGGAGCTCCTCAGGGCCTGGGGTACTTCTTGACGCTATAAGCAACCATAGGGTGAGTGGTTCACCTTCCCCTGTGATACCTCATGATGATATATGACACATAGGGTGAGTGGTTCACCTTCCCCTATGGTGGTTGGCATGTGTGTAGGGTGAGTAGTTCACCTTCCCCTATGATTGACGAGATATGCATAGGATGAGTGGTTCACCTTCTTCGATGGCATATGAGCAAGATGAGTGGTTCACCTTCTCCTGTGGATACCCCAACGAGAGATGCATACAGGCATTTGCTTGTTGTCACATGTGGACATGTCGGTGGGACATGGTTCATCCTTTCCCCACATGTAGGATGCTAATTCCCTACAATCGATGGTTAACATGTCGGTGGGACGTGGTTCATCCTTCCTCCACGTTGTAGGATCCTTCCTACGATTGTTAATTGGTAGGCATGTAAGACGTGGTTCATCCTTTCCCTACTCTTAGTGGTTTGCATGCGCGTAGGATGTGATTTATCCTTTCCCTATGATGGTTGTGACATGTGAATGTAAGATGTGGTTCATCCTTTCCATATGTGTGGTTGCAAGCAGGATGTGATTTATTCTTTCCCTGTTGTTGCCCCAGCATCATCCTACCCATGTAGTCCTGGACACATGGGAAGTACCTCTCATCTAGCCAATAAGTTGGGAAAAGTGGATAGGGACCATAGCACTACCGATGTACGCATCGTGTACTGCCATACTCCCTATGTCTAGGATGTATGATGTTCAACAACTTGATCACTTGGGATCTAGTCCGACTGGGGTTTGACCGATGGTTATGTGGACTGACTTTTCTCTGTGGAGAGTGGCAAGGTATTGTGACTCATTCTCGATCAATTCTTCTTCATTATCTATATCGGTGTTCAACAAAGTTGAGACGAGATCCAGAGATGGTTCATGATGACAGGATGGCATGATGATGAATGGATTGGCAAGTGGAATTCTCCCTACTTGAGAGAGTGTTAAAATTGGAAACTAGGGCCAAATTCCACTTTGGGCAGGTCTTTTAAAGAAGATAGTTATGCCATTGAATTCCTCTTTTCGAAAGGACCAAAATCAACCTAAAGATCATCAAATTTGGAAAAGGGAAAATGGGTTTTTGAATTTATGACCACTCATATGCAAATTATCAAGGTCGTCCTCACCTCCATATAAGCCCAAACGTCATGTCTCTTAACCCTCACCAATTTGTATATATAGGGTGTCCTCCAACCTCATTTGTATCATCCTAAGTGCTTCTTGTCACACAAAATCACATTTGATCTTGGCTACAAGAGAGGAGCTACTCAAGCAAGGGTTAGAAAACTGTTTTGGGTTTCCTTTAGGGCTATCGAGGGCAGCAGGCATCCAACAGCATGGTCGAGCAGATGAAGGCTTGTTTGAGGGCTACTTGTGCATGGTTGGAGAAGGATCCTCGCCCTTTTATTGGGCCGCAGGTCCTGTCTCATTGCAGGGTCTGAATATCATGTTTGAAGCAACCTACAAGAGCCGCAGGTCTGTCCAAAGGATTGCAGAAGAGTCTCAGCCCTAGAGTTTCAGATTGGAGGTAGTTGTCAGACCTAAACTTGAGGTAGATCAGCTACATGTTGATTCAGAGATTAAGGGAGGAAGGTTGGCTTTTTGGAAGAATGTTGCCACGGGTCTGAAGTTAATTTGGTTATAGTTTAGCCCTAAGGGCCAGTGAAGGGTAGCACCTTTCTCGTCAAGCAAAGCCACAATTAAGAGGAGTTCTGATGCAGTTAGAAGGTACATTAGTGATTCACCAGCATCCCTAACCAGATCAACCCCCTTCAGTGGTATGTATCCAGTTCATGCCAAGATTGTGGTTCTTGTGTGGGCCATCGATTTGTCTAAGGGTTGTGATGTTAGATAAAATTAGCAAGTTTGTTTTGACTTTAAATTATTGTACTCTTATCTCTCTCTCTGTTGAACATTTGATAAATTGATAATAAGAAGATTAGTCAATGGTTTTCCCCATCTTGGGGGTTTTCCCTGGTTTTTGTTGATTTGGGTTAGCATCGGATGTGCTCTAGCCACGCAAATTGATGGAGAGGGTAAAGCACATGAAATCTCCAATACCCATAAATAGTTTGGGCGGAATCTAACCAGTTTGAGAGATATTAAAATAATTAATATTTTTAATGGAATCCCTAAGTCTAAACTTAGGGAAAATAAAATATTAATGTGAATTAATATAAAAATGAGTTAGAATGGTCCAAAAGTCATGGATCAAGCCAAATCTATCTCCAATACCCAGAAATAGTTTGGGCAGAATCTAACCAGTTTGGAAGATATTAAAATAATTGATATTTTTAATGGAGTCCCTAAGTCTAAACTTAAGGGAAAAAAAATATTAATGTGAATTAATATAAAACTGAGTTAGAATGGTCCAAAAGTCATGGATCAAGCCAGATCTAATCTTAGTCGTTGATTAGGGACTTAATCTCGGCCATTGTAATGTCAACGAAAAAAGTATAAGAGGAGGCTTGAGGGTCACTTGGAGAATACACCAAGTTGATCAAGAATTCAATTTTCTAGGGCAGGGCTTATTGAGGAAATTGAAGGAGTGATCAAAGTTGCAGCTGAGGGGCAATGAATGCAATAGCAGAGAGGCAGAGATAGTACTAGAAGCATTAGCGCAGAAGCCGAGAGAGGGTTGATGCAAAGCCAACTAGAGGCCACGCAAAAGCAGCCAGAGGCCACGCAAAGGTAGCGAGGAGATGCGCAGAGCCTGAGGAGGACCAACATGGGAGACGCAGAGCTTCCAGAGGCTGATGCAGAGCCCCGAGAGGCTGACGCTGGGCCAGAGAGGCTGACGCAGACCCTAGAGGTTGACACTTGGAGATTTCGCGTAGCAGATTGGGGCTGATATATGTCACCAACTGAGAGGTACTACTGTCGAGGGCATTCTCTATTGGGTGAGCCATTTCTGGCACCCAAATTGTATTCTAAAACTGCTTAATAATAAAACCCTCAGATAGTTGCACCGGTTTTCCCGCATTGGGTTTTTCCAGGGACATTAGTCCAAAAATAACGGTGTCACTTGTGTGCTTGTTTTTCCTTCAGTTGATGATATGTATGTGTTGAGATTGTACTTGTATTTATTTTCAGTATTTACATGGTAAATAACTTGTTAATTAAAAGAACAAGTAGGAAGAGATAAATCAGAAAGTACAAGAAGGATTTCTAACAGTTAGACTTAGAAATTCCAACATGGTATCAAAGCGTGGTTGCAGATCACAGGATAACTGAGAGCATCAGCCGAGCAGAGCAGCAGCAACAGAAACAATTGTCCCAAGTGACAGAAGTTGTTCCTAGCAGAAAAGCAGCAAGGAAGGGGTGACGCAATGCCTACGTCATCAGTTCGAGTCGGGAAGAGGATCACCGCAGTGGCAAAAAGGAGCAGCCCTGACCTACGCAGTGCCCGGCCATCTTTCTCAGTGAGGAAGGATTGACGCTCGTGGCCAGGAGGTGAGGATTTTGCTGGTGTCAGGATTGCGCATAGCCTAAAGGCTCTAACCTTCAATTTGTTGGGGCATAGGAGGTTGTGGGTAAGTTGCAGAGTGAAGCTGGTGGGGTACTGTGGTCAGAACAGTACCTAACAGGGCAAGACCAAAGAGGAAGTTGATGTCAAGGATTTCTAGCCAAGAAATTCGGATCAGTGGTGCAGCTGCACTAACGATCGGAGTGGGGGCATCTCAACATTGGCAGAGGGGATTCCAGGAGGGAAATCAAGGCTCAGAGGGAGTCACACCAAGAACTTCCAGGAGGGAAATAGAGAGACTCGGAAGAGTCGAAAGAGGAGCAGTGAAATGGCAATGAATGGGGTAAGAGATCAGGACAGACTGGACAGAGCCTCAAACTTCGTAGTCTGGAAGGCCAGGATCTTGTCCGTTTTAGACAAGAATCGTCTCAAGCACTTTGCCTTGAACACGATAGCAATCCCAATTGACCCAGCTAAGAACGAAAAGTACCAGGAGGCAATGGCGAGGGCCAATAGCATCATCCTTGATGGGGTCAAGGACCATGTAGTACCACATATTACCAAAAAGGACATGGCAAATGCGATGTGGGAGGCCCTAACGAAATTTCAAGATCTACATTGAAGAATCAAACCCTAGATCATAGAAGCAGTTTACACCAGCAAAATTTTTGGATCCTTTAAGTCATCATTAAAAGACCATAAAGACCCTCATCAAGTCGAAGAGATCTACAATGAAAGGTAGCCCAAAGTATAGACATCCAAGAGAAGGACCTTAAGGACTAAGATCACATCATCTTAGAGAAAGTCGAGACCCTAGAAGCATTTATGATCTAATTTTTGGATCCTCTAAGTCATCATTAAAAGACCATAAAGACCCTCATCAAGTCGAAGAGATCTACAATGAAAGGTAGCCCAAAGTATAGACATCCAAGAGAAGGACCTTAAGGACTAAGATCACATCATCTTAGAGAAAGTCGAGACCCTAGAAGCATTTATGATCTACACTCATTCATCACCGAAGAAGTCGAAGTATCTAAGGCATTGTCATCATCTTCAAAAGCTATAAGGCAAGTTCCCTATCATTGAAGCAATGATCCCCTCCTTATCGTTGAAAAAGATCATCCGAGGAAGCATCAAATCATCCTCATCAATCACCATCAACAAAGGAAGCTAGATCTAAAGGCATTGACATCATAAAAGAAGCAATCTCCTTTATTGAAGAAGGGATTTTCATTTGGAAGAAGATCATCCAAAAGGAGCACTAATACATCTTCTTCAACCACCGTCAAAGTGATCGAGTTGAAGTAAGCATCTTTCATTCTATAATCAAATTTGGTAAAATGACTTCGTTTTGCAAGGAGATCTATAAGTGAGTTGGGTCATTGAAATTCCTTGCATGGAAAAGGAGGATAGACATAGTCCTCAAAGAAAGTGAAGTTATTGAACATATCAATGAAAAAGTCTCCTCTAAATACATGGAAAGGGGTTCTTATGAAAGGTCTCCTCATATAGTAGAATTGGAGACATCAAGAGATGTATATGATAAGCTGGTAGAACTATTCCTTGAAGATGCGATAAGGAAGGTCATATCACCTAGATCTGATCTACACAAATTGACGGTATCAGAGGATAAAGGGATATCTTCATAAGATCTCAATTGCAAGATTTGGGAGAGATAATCATCATTGTTCTAAATGCATTAACTGATGAACAAGGTAACAATGTCAATGAGGATAAGAAGGTTATCCCATTCAACAACTTCTGGTTTCTATGCAAGATAAAAGAAGATAGGTTGATGGCAAAAAGTGTTGAAGGTTAAAATGAAAGGATTCAAACATTGCAGGAAGGAAAAGGAAGTTTGGAAAAATTGGTCCTCATAGCCAATCCTAAACTCAAGAAGGGCAATAACAAGAAACATAGAGAAGAAGTCCATTTCACCAAAGAAGTGAAGAAAGTGGAAAGAAGGAAGTCCAAGGAAGAGGAAAAGCATTAGAAGTAAGGGCTCGTGACATCACCATAAGAAACATGAAGGATGTCTGATAGTCAACAATGAAGGATATAGCTCTTGGTGACCTCATTGAAAGATTAAAGGAAGAAGTCGTCTAGGACAAGTCACATCATACATCAGTCAAAAGGAAACATTTGTTGGATAAAGATATGCCAGATCCTCAAGATTCTCTGATGAATTCCTCATCGGAGGGTTCACCGATCTAGAAAGGAAGCAAGTGTTTCATCAAGAACTCCAACTTGTGGAATTCATGGGATGATGGTATGATGACATAATAGATAAAGCAAATCAAGGGGTTGAAGATCTTTTCAATCAAGGAAGCAACTGAAAGAAGCCTAGGATGACCTAAAGGTAAATGAGGTATGTATGCTTATATTTGATTTTATAAAGTCATGTTGTATGGTTGCAAGTAACATGGATCACTGCTCGATCTTGAGAAGCATGATCAGAGAAAAGGAAACTCCTCCTATGAAAGACTTCCGGAATGCATGGGTCGCACTAGATAAAATCAACATAATATGTCCTCATATGAAGTATGAGATGGCTAACTACAATTGAGGAACTCTGATTGGAAGCTCCTGTAAATGAAATGTGTGAAGAAAGAAAGGAAGAGATCGTGAGATATGCAACCATGGTAAAGGCAATCAACATCCAAAAGACCAAAAAGATTGACTAGGAAATTTCCCAGAAAGATATGAAGACTCTAATGGAAGTCTAAAAAAGATGGAGACCCTTGACAATGGATACCTTTGGGAGATATGTCAACATGTATGCAGGATGTTGATGCACACTAGAAGCTGTCATGATGAGAGACCATCACAAAGGTAATTTTGATTTAAGTGTTCATTTCTTTATTTTTGAAGAAATAACTGGATGGGCTTATGCAGGACTGTCAAAGGAAGAATTGTCGATGTCTTCCCCAAGGACCATGTAAGATCCTTTCAAAAGAAATGAAGAAGGCAACATGACATGAAGCAAAACTATATGAAGACTAATGGATCACTTTCTGATAAAAGGAATAACAACATGATTGACCAATGGATGAAAGTGATAGATCGTATTTGCCCTATGAAGAAGCTACGAAAGATGAAGATTCCTTGACAAATAAATTCATGACATCAAAGGAAGGAGCTCTTCAGGCAATTGGTTGAGGAGTTGTTGTAGGTCCCTAATTAAGAGCAGTGTTTTACGAACCGGCCGGGTCAGCACCAACCCGGCCGAGTTGGTCCGGGTCAATAGCCTGGGTAATGAAACGGTCTTCAACCCGGTTCGGTCGGCCGAGTCAGCAATGACTCGGCCGAGTCACTCAATGACTCGGCCGAAACGGCCGGGTCTGCATAAAAACGGCCAGGTCAAGAATCCCTTAGTTCCTTTGGACCTGCTCTTTGATTCAGTGGTACTAACTGCTAACATTGCTTTCCTGTTTTTCCGGAATATTTTGTTTATAGTTTATAGTATTATACCTGCCCATCCAATGTAAAATGCAACTATGAAATCGTCCAATACAACAGAATAGTCTCCAGTTGACTTTAGAAAGTAGCCAAACACCTAAACAGAACCAAATATTCCGAAGCTTAATAGGTTAGCGAGCCCTCTCAATCATGCCTATCCGAATATTACCTACTACTTTGCCTTAGAAACTAAATAAGCTTTCCAGAAATAGCCCTTACAATTTTCTTGCCATGTGATTGTAGAGAACAGATAAATGTATGCTCCAAATCTAGAAGATGAGATCTGTGCAATTGAACAATACTATCCAACTAAAATAAATTAGTTTCAGAAATAGATACTCCAAACATGAGAAAATTTGGGTATTTATTTTCAATAAGTTCAAGGCTACTTTGAAACATAGTCCTGTTTGATTTTCAAGAATTCTGTGGTTTTCTTAAGCCTGTTCTTTGATTCAGTTGTACTAACCTTGCTTTCCTAATCTCGCCTGATTTTTTGGGACATTGTGTTTATCCTGCCCATTCAAATGTAGAATGCAACTATGAATTCATCAAATATGACAGAGTAGTCTCTAGTGGACTTCAGAAAGCAATCAAAAATTTACGCCTCAAAGGTTAGTGAGCCCTCTCAATAATACCCATCTATATAATGCCTACTACATTACGTTAAAAATTGAATGCACTTTCCATGAAAAGCCTTTTTAACTTCCTTGCCATGTTATTCTCAAGTACCAAGAATTGTGTTCCATCTATATTATAATGTTGTGTGTTTGGAAACATGAATGAAAATCTTTAAAATTATGTTTAAAATATTTAATGTATTTTTTACAATGACCGAGTCATTGAAAACGAGCCGGCCGAGTCATTACCGTTTCGGAGTCGGAGTCGGAGTCTTAAAACATTGATTAAGAGTGAGCCTGGAATTCCTAAGCCAAGAGGGAGCTTAGGTACATTCCTTCCGTAGGAATGAGTACATTCCATTATTGGAATTGATATGTCCTCCCTAATTGAGAGGGAGAGATAGACACATCATTCTAGTCTTCACCTGGGAAGACAGAATAAAGGATTGAGTAATCCTCTGGCATCCGATGCTTTTGAGGATGAGATAGGGCATCCAATATAAGAGTAGTCGTATTGGATCGATATTCTTTAAGGATTAGCTACCCAAATAAGAATAATCCAAAGAAGTTCATACTCTGTGAACACCCGGGTGGAGTATGTACCTTGGGAAACAACGATTATGGTGTCTATAAATCATTGGTCTCGTCAGCATTGTGCTCTGATCATGTGGATAGAGTTGTTAGTCAAGGCCTTGCTATGTGACTATGCTGGTTGATATGATGCTAGACAGATGGGTTACCAATCCAAATCTTCTTATGAGAAATTCTTCAAATTGAGAATGACCAAGTACCATTATGAATACCTCCCTAGTTAAAAGGGAGCGTTGTAAAATGTAACTAGGTTCGGTCTTCATAATGACATGTAATTATGATATTTGTAAATGATGAAAAGAATTAAATAAAATTATTTTTGTAATGCCTTGCTTCATGGGTTTCATGAGCAAGATATTTTATTTGTTGGTGGCTCCCATTGAGAGCCCTAGGATTTATAATTGAGTCAAAGAGTCAATGTCATGTAGAGCTATTCTTGAGCATGTGTCTATTGTATATGAGTCTATATATAGCCCTCCAACGACAAGTACAAAACTCTTGCTTCATGTCAACTTCAAAACAAGATGACAAACGCATGTCGGCTTCCCAATATGGAGACATACCTATTCATAAGTATAGGTCAGCTTAAAATGACAGACAAACCACCATATATAGGGTGAAGGCACTTCGCATAATACACAGTTCAGAAAGTTTGGATTCTTCTGTAGTTTCGGTAGGCAGTTACAATGAAAAGTTCGGATGTCAAATCACAGTGCAGACTTTGGATGGGTAAGAATAGTGAGGATATCTAGGGACACAACTTCGTATATCCCTGTGGTCTTCAGATGGGTAGCAACAAAATTAAGTTCTAATACATATCTCTGAGATTTCGGTATTAAGTACAGTAAAGGCTACAATTTCGGACCTATCTAAAATGCAGAGATCAATTCGGATTAGTAGCGAAGGAACTCTGAAGGAAGTCTTAGTGCCACTATAGAAGATCACATGATGATCAAGGGTATAGATACTATGAAGATGATCTCAGTACACATAATCAACATAGAGTACATTCTCCCAAGTATTAAGGCACTGATCTACCAAGGGTGGTCACCAACACTACTATTCTTTCACCTTCTCTTAAGTCTAGCCACATTGGGGTGCCTAGGGTATCAATTTCCTGCCAAGCTAGCCACTGAAAAATTCGATCTCCTAGGGGCTCCGGCGCTGGCCTTTCCTCTAGCCCTCCTCCAGATTTGAAGACATTTCGATGGTGGAATAGGGAGAAAAGCCAAGCCCTAGCTCTGGGACCAAGACTTGCCCTGCCATCCCCAAGGCTAGCACTTCCTAAGGTCAAATCAACATCTTCGAGTAATCATATTTTCTTTGATCCCTTCTCCACCTTGTCTAGGGTAAGAATATCATTGGTTGATACATTCCTTCCTCGTACCCTAGACTGGGTCCACTTGGCCCAGTGTGGTCCCACTCCTTTGAAAGACCATTTTTCAAGAACCATCCGGGATACCAATTCTAACAAGGATTTTAGGGATCGGGAAATTCATTCACAAGTCTTATCCCATAAACCTAACCCTCAAATCCTCTCTTCCTTTCCCTAGAATACCTAGTACCTTGCTTACAAAGCAAGCAATCTTCATCCTTCAGATTCTGGGAAAGGATTATTCGGTTCAATCATATCCATTGACTTATCATTCATTAGTGACTCCATACATATTGGGTCTCCTCCCATTGGTGAAAGTCTGTAAATAGAAGGGAGCCTTAGCTGAGGTGACAATGGGCTAAGACTGCACTTGCTGCCCTTGGCCTAGCATTTTCCCTTTAGGGATTCCCCTTAGGTCCCCTGCTAGATTGAGCGGTAACACACCACTGCTAGGAAACTCGACCTCTGCAGATAAAATCGATCTCCCTCTAACACTAAGAAACTAGAAATCGTTGTCGAGATTTCTCTCTCCAAAAACTTGATCCTCAATCACTATTGATCTCAATTGCTGGTGTCCTCCACGTTATCATTGCACCCTTGCTCTCACTACAAATTTGTTTGTTCAAATGTGTTCTGCAAACGCCCATTGATCTCCTCATATAATGTCTCGTTGAGCAATCAACGGCCACAATCTAACTCCAATTGATGGCTAAAATCATCTTGCCCCATCAAACAACCTTTCTAGAAGTCATTAGACAGAACTCGATTTGTCTCAATTAATCCCAATTAATTAAGCCCAAACATATTCTTTATCAATCCATCAATAAGAAAATCATGGGGCTCCCATATCAAGGACCATGGCCCTTTACAATTCCTATACAAATACCAAATATAATACAAAATACAAGTTTGTCCTTTGACAGACACAACTATGGCTGAGACCTTATCCTTTAGGTTCTCATCTACCAATAAAAACAAAGAATATAGAACTATACTTGTTGTTGTCCTTGGAAATCAGTCCAGTCAGTCCTCTTTTGTTGACAAGGCCTGCTCCTTTAGACCTCTATTCAGCTTTCATGTAGCCTTGATTGGCTCCCTTAGGCCTATAGCTACTCTCCTTGCCTTCTGCAAGTCCTTTGGCTCACCTTTTCAGACCTCGTTAGCAACTCCTTTCCTTGTTGTCTAGCCCTTAGACTACTCAACCAACCTTCCTCGAGATCTTGTTCAAGCTATTCAAGGCTTGTAGCCTCGGCCCTCCACAACAACCCTCAGCCTCCTTTGTCCTGTCCTCGAACCTCTCTCAAGTCCTTTGGCTCACCTATTTAGACCTCCTCAGCAACTCCTTTCCTTCTTGTCCGGCCATTATACTACTCATCCAACCTTCCTTGAGGTCTTGTTCAAGTTGTTCTAGGTTTGCAGCCTCCACAACAGCCCTCATCCTCCTTTGTCCTATTCTCGAACCTCTCTGCTTACCATGTGGCCAGCCTTTCCACTTCAATCTCCCTATTTGGTCCTGCTCCACGGGCTCAGCTAGCCTTCCTTGTCTTACTCTTTTCTATAAGGTGTTGCTACAGTAGCCTTAAAACTCAACTCGGCCTCTGCCTTTTAGGTCTGCGATCACCTAACTAAGCCTGTCACTCGTTGTCAATCTGTGAATCATTTTGCCTTCCAAAACCAGCGCTACAATACTTGATGCCCTCCTCCTTTTGGTAACAGTCCCCTTAGCTAACCAGAACATAGAAACTTTCCTATTTCAGCGATCTTTGCTCTTGCAGTTGTCCTTCTTTCTTAGATCTGCAGCTAGGTCACTTTAGCCTCCTCACACAAAAAAATTGTCCTTCACTCTCTTGTGATTAGCCTATCTGTTGGCTTATATTTATATCTCTCCAATAGGTGACTTAGAAGCCCTCTTTATCCTTCAAGAGATCCCACTACACAAACTAGAATATTAAATTAATTTCCTTGGGTTCTAAGCCCACTCCATTGCATCAAAACACCCAAACTTGGGTACCTTGCCCACAAACTCATCTTTTTGTGGGTTTTCTCCTCACAAACCTAGCACCCAAGGCTTGTAGGCTTCCCAAGCTACCTAATTTCAATAGAAGGCCCAAGGCTATCAACGCTTCACCTGTGAGTGCCAAAATACTTCTCTAATGACCTAGATACCTATGGGTAAGGTGCCCAAGACATGGGCTCCTAAACCACCTGACAATCACAACATAAAGTCTAGTGAAAGCAACCAGTCATTAGGGACAATATTTAGTATTGCATCTAAGTGAACCAAGCTTGAATGTAATGGGCTATTTAACGCTTCAAATAAAGTTTCTCTTCCAAAATCAGGGCCTTGAGCTTGCAATGGTGCTTCCTCCCTATGTAGGAGTGGCTAACGGACAACCCTATTAGGTGTTTCCAACCCCTAAGGATACGTAACATTTCCTCGGTCCACTCTTCAATTGTTTGGTGTTAGTGGATAATAAAGATTGTATGGAGAGGAGAAAACTTCATGGCAAAGTGCCATAAAGTCTAGTGAAAGCAACCAGTCATTAGGGACAATATTTAGTATTGCATCTAAGTGAACCAAGCTTGAATGTAATGGGCTATTTAACGCTTCAAATAAAGTTTCTCTTCCAAAATCAGGGCCTTGAGCTCGCAATGGTGCTTCCTCCCTATGTAGGAGTGGCTAACGGACAACCCTATTAGGTGTTTCCAACCCCTAAGGATACGTAACATTTCCTCGGTCCACTCTTCAATTGATTGGTGTTAGTGGATAATAAAGATTGAATGGAGAGGAGAAAACTTCATGGCAAAGTGCCATAGTCAAAGGGACCAGTGTGATGGGGATCAACATCCTGAGTGTATAGATGTGAGGAAGCAATCATGGATGCATGAGTTACCAACTCGGCCTTTGTTTTTCCACCCCTCTTGTGCACCTTTTACTTAGGCTTGATTCTTCTTTGTACTACACTCACAGCTCAAAGGGTTAGAGCTTGCTTTGAATGATATTGCAGTTGTATTACCCCTTAAGGATGAGTCATTTCATTGCTCATCAAAGTTGGGACATGCAAGGGTTCCTTTTATGACGTGATAAAGCAACATGTGCTCAAGAACTAGGTGATGGCCATAATGAGCGAGATAGAGCTCATGTTAGGCTTTCGCCCACATGCTAATGTGCATGTCGTTGCCATTTTTTGCATCTTGATGTTCTTTTTTCTTTTTTGTGGCCATGATATGCTCTTTCTTTCTCTTTTAGTTGCATCAAACCTCCTAGGGCAAAGTTCTAGGCCCTAACTAGGTATGAGGATGTATGGGTGCCAAATCCCAAAGAAACAATGGTCAATTGAACCCGAAGAATGGATATGAGATAAGAGCTTGTAATGTATGACAGAAATTGGTAGGTATGGAACAGGGATAGATGGAACTATGTTATCTCAATCAGGGTTCCTAAGTAGTGCCCCTCTTATACCCATTCGGCCATTAGAGAAGATACCATTAGACTAGGATTGAAGATTACCCCCCATTTAAGCTGAGAGAAAAAAGATCATAATCAAAACCCTTCTTCTAGTTCACCCCATAATCCATATCAAATGCCCAAATACAAACAAGCATAATCCGATTGCAAAATGAATAATATATCTTTTGATCAGAAGCCCACCTTCGTCCATGTGCTCTTGCCAAATGGGTGAGAAGCATATGTTTGATGAAGGTGGCAGAGAAATAATGGCACGTCATCAGCTTGTCGAGATTGTCAGGGGCTGCATAGCTGGCCGGCTGGATGTGAAGAATGGGAGAAAAAATTTCTCCTATAGGGTTACCCATTTCGATGGGTAACAGGCCCTTAAACAAATAGTATCTAATGGAGAGATGGGAAGGAGAGGCACCTTGTTAATTTTCAATTAACATGTTCTTTGCTTAGGTTAGATACTTCATTCAACCATATGCACATTAATCCATTTACCAATCACACTAGACATTATATAACAATAACTGATATAGATGCAGAAGACAAGCCAAGACAGAAAGACACGAGAATATGGCTCAAGTCGGGGGAAACCCCCAAGATGGAGAAAACCCTTGATCAAATCTTCTTATTATTATCATCAAATGTTCAGCAGAAAAAGAGAGAGAGTACAAAGATATAAAATAACTTGCCAATATGAAGATCAAGCAACACTGCTCTTAGATCCATTCAATCCTGAAATCTAGGTAGTTTGTTCATAGAGGACAAAGCATATTGTTATAGAAGATTGATCTGGTTAAGGCAACAAGAGTGCACTGCTTTCTAAGTTGACTGATCCAAAAATCCTCCTTTCTACTACGGCATTCCTTATTTCACATGATGTTGCCTTTCACTGGCTTAAGGAGCTAGTGTATGACCACATTAAGGTCACCATTGGTATTATCTCTTTGGTTCTGGATTAGGGCTTCTGAAGCATGTTGCTCCAACCCTTGAATATCTGCAAGCAGTGCAGTCTTTTTCTTCTTACAAGGGCTCTATTATTTGTAGTAGTCCTAGCCTCCTTTCAAGTTTCCACGCCATCCTCAACAAGCACCCAAATACTATCATATAAGGTCAGCGGCTTTCTGTTGTATTTCAGCTTCCTGGGCAAGTGATTCAAGGCCTGCGGTCAAGCTGTGAGAATATCTTCTAGATGCGGCCAAACTACAGGAAGAGGTCCCATACAAAACAAGTCACAACCCATATATAATATTTTCCTTAACCATAGCGAAGCACTGCTTCCAAACTCGGATCTATTATGACAAAGCCCTAACCAAAACAATCCCAACCATAACCAAAATTTATCCTTCTTAATCTTCGTTGCCACAGAGATATTTTTTCTTTTGATTGATGTGTCCCAAATGAGAGAATGCTCCTCTATATATACAATCAGATGGAGTTGAGGGGACGTGACTTTTGATCTTCTTAAGTCGACATATAGTTGAGGCCAGCCTAAATAATTTACATGAGAGAAACATAAATTCAAAATTCCACTTCTACTTATCCAAATTTGACGATCTTTAGATCGATTTTGGTCCTTGCGAAAAGAGGAATTCAATGCCACAATTATCTTCCCCAAAGGAGTTATTTAAAGTGGAGTTTGGCCCTAGTTGCCATTTTTAACACTCCCTCTCAACTAGGGAGAATTCCACCTGACAAACCATCAGTAATTGTCACTGATCATCATGCCATCCTGATTCCTGTCATCATGAACCATCTTTGTATCTCTTCTCTGCATTGCTCTGCTTTGTTGAACACTGATGTAATAATGAGGAAGAATTGATCGAAAGTGAGTCACAAGACCTTACCATTCTCCCCTGACAAAAGTCAGTCCAGAGGTAAAACCTCAATCAGACTTGATCCGAGATCAAGTTGAAGAACACCATGCATCCTAGTCATAGGGAGTACGGCAATACCTAATGCGTCCATCGGTAGCGCTATGGTCCCTAGCAACTTTTCCCAACTCATTGGCCAGATGAGAGGTACTTCCCATGTGCCCCATACTACATGGGTAGGATGATACTAAATCAATAGCAGGGAAAGAATGAATCACATCTTGCTCACAACTACACGTAGGGAAAGGATGAACCACATCCTACAATCACAATCACATGTAGGGAAATGGCGAACCACATCCTACAATCACAATCACACGTAGGGAAAGGACAAACCACATCCTACATATGCAAATCACCACAAGGCACACAATAATCAATCGTAGGAAGGATCCTACACGTGGGGAAAGGATGAACCACGTCCCACCAACATGTCAACCAATAATCGTAGGAAATGAGCATCCTACATGTGGGGAAAGGATGAACCACATCCCATTGACATGTCAACAGATGCCCATATGCATCTCTCACTGGGGTAGCCACAGGAGAAGGTGAACCACTCATCCTATGCATATTTCATCAAGAGTAGGGGAAGGTGAACCACTCACCCTATATACATGTGTCTGCAATCATAGGGGAAAGTGAACCACTCACCCTACACACATGTCAACCACCATGGGGTATCATAGGGGAATGTAAACCACTCACCCTGTACACAGCACACCAATAGGGGAAGGTGAACCATTCACCCTATGGTTGGTCATAGCTCAATAAGTACCCCAAGCCCCCAGGGGCTCCTAGAGCTCAATCTTCAACCAAGATCCTTTCATATAGGGAATAGTGCCAAGTTGTTTTTCTGAAAGTCAAGACTAGATTGATGGGAACAACAAACATATCAATTCCAGGCAATACTAAGCAGTCTTCTACTTGAAGAATTATCAAAATAATAGAGATCTGCTTATTTAATCAATAATGATGTGTCTTGGTGGTTCTTCAATATATATATATAAAATCTTTCCTTGACTTCCACCCTTTCTTTAAAGGAAGATATCAATTTACTCTTATATGAGAGGATTTCAACAAACCTCATATCGCATGTAGCCTACCTCCAATCCGATATATCGAAGATCGTTGATCGAGGGTCCGTCCGACCTTTGGTCTAAGTCCACCCTTTAACCTCTTCTGATGCAATTTTCCTTAGAAATCCTTCATTTCTCCTAAGTCCCATTTAATAAGAAAATGCCTCATTTTCAAAGGACAATGGGCAATTTCTTTTTACAATAACTTCTTCATCTGAAGTCCGTTTTCACCCATTCAAATTGCGTTAGATTCAGAATGAAGAGATCTCTGCAATGAGACTATTTCTAGGAGCATCCTTTGACTTTCATTTTTCCTCTGTGAGGAAAATTCATAGACTTAAAAGTCTATTCTAGATCCATTTTGGATCACACCTTCCCACTAAAAAGAACTTTTGGTCTCCAAAAGACTGACATACTGATCTGAACAGTAAATGAGAGTAACAGCACCCTCTTCTTTCAGCCTTCATACACTTGCCTGCATGGCTAGTGCCTCTGAACCAAAGCCTTTGACCACTCTCCTTTCTAGATGTGATGGTCCTCTTGGGAAGAACTATTTTCCTCCTTGACTTCATGCAAAACTCCTGCTGAGAAGGTTACAGAAGGTAGTTTGAACTTCTCTTCCTTAATCATTGATCCAAGGTGGCTCCAACAAATGTGAAGTTACATCTGCTTCACAAAAATTACATTTGTAGCTGTTTGACATGCTGTCAACAACCACTGTTAACAACAACAGAATTACAGCTAACAACTAGATGCCCTAAACTCCTGCTTCAACAAAAGAAACAAATTTCACATCTTGTGAACACCTCCATGTCTTTACATCTGCATACAAATGATGGACTAGATAACAAGCCCACAAAACATGTCTTTAAAACAATTGACCTTTCAAGTCAAACATGTAGAAAAAGACCTCTAGGACTCTTTTTCAAAGATGAAACACTTAATCATCATCTCCATCTTGGAGACCAAATCAACTTTTCTCAAGTCAATATTACATGCATGTTTAAAACAAAGAAATCAACTCTTCAAGTTAATCACACATACATGTTTAAATACAAGGAAATCATCAACATCCCTGTGTTCATGCATATCATTCTCATGCATGCATTTCATCCTTCAACTTTTGCTTAAGCACACTGTACTTTCGAAACTGAAATGAATATAATGTTGCAGCAACAAAGTGAGTCTCCTACTCAACTTTTCCCCTGAAATGAATATAATGTTGCAGCAACAAAGTGAGTCTCCTACTCAACTTTTCCCCTGAAATGAATATAATGTTGCAGCAACAAAGTGAGTCTCCTACTCAACTTTTCCCATTCACCTTCTTGGTAAAATCCTGCAACTTGCATTCCATTAACAACGAAATGCAAATAGATGCTTTTTCAAAAGGCACGCAACCTTAATTGGATAAGAATTCTAACCATTTCTTACCAATCCATTTCAAAGGTGCTTCCTTTGTCTGCACATAGCATCAACATGTGAATCATCTGGAAACACATCATTCATGGAAACTTCCTTTCCATTTCTGCCATTTTCTCTTTCCACCTTCTTCAAGTTTCATGGAAGCACTGTTGGATTCAGAGTCCAACACTTTTCAGCAATGTGTCCTTGCTTATGGTAGTAGGTGCAACACATGTGCATCCTCTTGACAGCATGATTTGCCTTGTCCAGTGGACCTTTGGCTTCTTGCTTCTTTTCCTTCAAAAGTTTCCTACATGTGCCATTCTCTTCCAACATCTAAAAACATTATGGTTAACCAAACCACAAAAGGAACATGCAATTCTTTTCCCATACTTATATGGAAATTTATCATGCTTTGCATAATCAAACGGAATATGGTTAGAACCAAAGTTATACCTTTCTTTTCACCTTTATTGCCTTCATGAGGAGGTGAATTGAATGAAGAAGTAGCTCCCTTTGGAACACCATCAACCTCTTCAATGGTTTCAAAGTTTCCACAACTCTCTGGTTCAAGTGCATGCTGATGAACACATGCATCTTGCAAATGATGTTTCAAGCTATTGCATTCTCCACGTATACAATCTTCACACTCTTGAGGTAGAAGACCTACAACGAAACTCCTTCTTGGAACTGTTTCAATGGTCTTCATGGCAGCTTTGGAACTTTCTCCATAAGACTGTCCATAGCCAAGACCCAAATACTTAGGCCTTTCCTCAACCATTATTAGCTCAACAATACCTTGTGCATGTTTACCCAAGCCTTTTCCTTCATAACCCATCTTGGACATTAACTTGGAATCGATGCCTCTAGTATGTTTTTCAAAAGAACCAATATAAGCATTCTTAGAAGAATTTGAAGACAAACAGGGATTGTTTGCCACTTCTTCAAGCTGATACTTGACCAAGGCTTCTTTGGCAACAAAGAGTTGTGTCTCCAACTCATGCATCCTTTCCAGGTTCATATTTGCAATATGAAGTTGCCTCTCCATTTCCTGTAATTTGTCAGAAAGCAACTGCTTCTCTTCCTCCACGAAATTCAACTGCTCTTTAAGTATGCTGCTCTTCCTTCCATCCTCATACGTTTCTCACCTTGTCCATCATGATGAACAAGTCTTGCTTCATGTCTTCATCAAAGAATCTTGTCATAAAGGAGGAATTTGAGGACTCACTTGTAGAAGTTGTCATTATTAAAATGAACAAAAGAACTTCAAACAAGATTAATAAAGAGCTTATTCAGCAACCTTTTGCAACAAGCCTCTTGTGCTTCAAGGATTGCCTTGAGGTCCTTTGGGATAAGAAGAATGCCTTCATCCCTTCTTCCTTCTTGTCCTCTCCTGGACTTAGCTATCAGCAGCTTTCCCTTCACCTCTGCAAACTCAAACAATAGTCAGTCTGCAAACAAGCATACAATCAACCTCTGACTCTTTAAACACCTTTGAGACAAGCAATCTTTTCTCTGTCAGTCAAGCATTATGACCTTATACCACTTGCTCTGGTATAACCAACTTTGATATCACCTTCTTTGAAGGTGGGGTTAATAAAACTTAAGCTCTGATACCACCTGATCTGAAAATGAGGCACTAAAGGCTTCTTGTCAAGCTTACAAGAACCTCTCCCACTCCAAAGCTTATATATTTCCAAGACCTTATGATTAACCAATTGCCGAATTAAAAAGTGCTTGAAAATAGGTGTATGCTTGTGTTTGTTTTAAATTGTTTATGTGCTTTAAGTTTATTTGCTTGAACTGATATAAAACATATAACAGCAAATAGAGCAGCAAATGCAATGCAACAATAAGCAATCACACATAACAGCAATATAATATGGAGTTCACCCAAACCTCTTGGGCTACGTCTCCGTGAGCTCTAGTCAACTCAACTGGGCTCTCTGGGATTATGGCATAAATTCTTTTACAAGCTCCACGCTCAACTCCATTGGTTTACAACTGAACCTATGGGTTTAGAACACCATCTTATCTCGCTGGCTGTCCATACTCTGTAGACAGATCTAGGCTTCTCTGGACTAGACTCCTTCAATCAACGCTCTGAGCTATCTTGCTCTAGCTTGCACCAACTCCCTCAGAATTCTCTCACTGTCTCTGGAATGCCTTCTTCTATCTTCAGCACACTCTGAACACCAGCAACAGTTGGATCATTTGATCTCTTTGTTGTTCTACAGCTTCATTACAACTCCATGGCTCTTAGAAGTCTGTTGTGAGCTCTCTGGCTCTAGCTCTGGCTCTCGCTCTGGCTCTCTCTGAGCTTCTCTCGGCCTCTGCGTGCCTCTGTAGTTCGCTCGACCTCCAAGCGACTCTTGGCAACCTTCCAGTGACCTCCAAAACTCTCTACACTGCCTCTCAATCGTGCTCTCTGGCTTTTGTGAGGCCTCCTTCCGGCTCTGCGGCTTCTTGTCCATTTCTCTGTGTGTGATCATTCCTTTGTCTCTTCAGCTGGCCCTCTGGCTTCTGGCTCTGTGGCTTTACGTGTTACAAACGCATCATTGTTACAAAACACCCGCTTGTAGCGTGGCACAATGATCAGGGGCAGTTACAATGGAATCGAGACCTTCTTTCAGGGAAAAACCCGAAAACAGCAGCATAATGGAATACACAAGCAAACTGCCGGAAAACACATGATTGGGGCGTTTAACCGGATCTCAAAATGCATTCAATCACATCTATATCCCTCTCGGGTTTGTCCTGTCATCGCAAATCGCGATCGCACAAGCGGGAGGTCAAAAAAACCCAATACACGAGAAATACAAAGAAAACCCGAAATTTTGGATTTCAAATATTATGAAATCGCGTCCATAATTCTTATCGGGTCCGCCTTTTATTGGCATATCGCAAGTCGCAATCGCAATGTGCATTGGCCCTGGTATCAGGGATCATCGATCGCCGATATCTGCGATCGCTGATATCGCACATCACATATTGCATCAGCCAAATGGGCTGCGTCTCTGCTCCTCCAATCGCCCGATCGCCGATATCACTCATCAGCATATCACATATGTAACGGCCCTTTGTATCGGTTGCGATCCCCCGATCACCGACCCACTTTATCCCCAATCGCTTTGTCGCATGTCACAACGTCGGCATATTGCTAATCGGCCTACCCAATGGTTCCGATATCGCATGCAGCCTACCTCCGATCCGATATATCAGAAATCGTTGATCGGGGGTCCGTCCGGACTTTGGTCTAAGTCCGCCCTTTAACCTCTTCCGATGTGATTTTCCTTAGAAAGCCTTTATTTCTCCTAAGTCCCATTTAATAAGAAAATGCCTCCTTTTCAAAGGACAATGGGCAATTTCTTTTTACAATAACTTCTTCATCTGAAGTCCGTTTTCGCCCATTCAAATTGCGTTAGATTCAGAAAGAAGAGATCTCTGCAATGAGACTATTTCCAGGAGCATCCTTTGACTTTCATTTTTCCTCTGTGAGGAAAATTCATAGACTTATGAAATCGCGTCCATAGGAATAAATGCTATTATTAATATAACCTTTACAATAAATCAGGTACAATATATATAGGGCTCCGACCCTTAATGAAGACACCGATCTTCAATCTCCCAGGCTCCAACCTATTGCCAAGCACCAACTTGGTCTTTTGTGAGGCTCCAACCTCTAGGGCACCAAACCTATCTTCTCAAGGCACCAACTTTGTGTTTAGGAGCACCAACTCCAAGGACACCAATCCTTCCAATTCTGAGGCACAAACCCCAAGGCCTTCGACCCTATAGTTTTGCTTTGTCAAGAAATGTTTTGATTGTATTACACTGCTCTCAAAATCTTCTTCACTATGTTCTGTCAATCTAAAGCTTCACGGTAGTCTCCATGCTACATCATCAATGACAACCTGTCTTCATATGAAGGAGTCTTCACAACTCTTCATATTGCCCAAACAAAGTCTGCAAAGTTACCTCATGATGATTTCAAATAGCCATCATGATCTCCAATAATGTCTCAAAGATCTGCTGATGCTTTTTCAACAAGATATCTTTGATAAGCTGCGCTAAGCCCTCAATGTCTACACAAAAACAATTCTCTGTTTCAACCTTCTGTTCTTACAGTTGTGTTAGTTGTTTCAAGAGTGACTGCTTCTCACTACTCTTATTGTCGCGATATCTTTACTTCCAAGAAACAAACTCACAAACACTTCAATGCTAGTGTTGTCTACTACTCCCTTCAAACGACGACAGATGAAACTTTATTTCCTTTCACAGAACTGTTCTTCAGGTTGCTTTTGTACTTCTTCCATAGATTAATTTATCATAGGTCTAAGCCTTTCAAATATTAACCCAATCAACAGAATTGCTTCATCCTTCGGCTTCCTTCCTTCTCGCTCGATCTTCGGCTTCCTTTGTTCCTTCAAGTGCACGTTGTGCACTGATACTTCTTCTCTCTGTAATCGATACCCGAGATCCACACCTTGAAGTGAAGCGTTTTAACTTGTTTTTATACGAGTTTCACCAATGACCAAAGGACACGTCTATTGGAGGGAGGTCGACTTGTATATTAAAAATATATATCGGAAAGTCTTTTATCCATAGACTTGATTATTCACGGAAACCATATAAGAGTTGCTATACCCACATGGAGGTCCCACACGCCATGTCATCACCTTTAATCCCGCAATCGCAACTTCATAAAAATCGGAGGTTTTACAAGTGTGCACATGCTCTGTCTTCAGATGGAGCGGATGCGATATTC
This sequence comes from Pinus taeda, assembly GCA_000404065.3. NCBI lineage: Eukaryota > Viridiplantae > Streptophyta > Pinopsida > Pinales > Pinaceae > Pinus > Pinus taeda. The sequence continues at coordinate 11,796 of APFE031195510.1, read as the reverse complement.
AATGAACTGTTTTTAATGAATCCATCTGGTCCACAATATTATCGCAATCAGCGGTTCGGGGCCCACCACTCTATTGCAATTGACGGTCCATAATACTATCGCAATCATCGTTTTACCATGACATCCCATTAAGACTTGTGATATGAAAGTTCCGATACGCAGATGCGATATTACATTGAGTCATATTATAGTGGTGCAGTCGGGTCCGCAGTAATATCGCAATCGGTGTTTTAACATGACATCCTTTAAGACTTTGCAATATGACAATTCCGATAGATGGATGCGATGTTTCTTTAAGGTGAATTGTAATGGTCCCGTGGGTCCATATATATATCGCAATCGCAGATTTTGAGTGACATTCCTTTGCATTGCATAACTTCCAATGCGGCAATTCTGGTATGGCGGATGCGATATAACAATAAAGCATATTGTTATGGAACCATTAGGTCCGTAATACATATCGCAGTCAGGGGATTCAACGTGACACATAATAAAGCGATAAAGCCGTCGATATTGATTTCTCCGATGCGTTGTGACCTTTAAAGAGTTTTCACGGTGTATTACTGTTAACTCTTCCATTATGGCTCTTACTCTTCGGTATATGAGATAACTTGCTTCTCTTGCTCCAATAACCTCTTTCTTTAGTGGCTTCTGATGAACTCTTCCTCTTACTCTTTGGCTTCACGATGGCTTCTCTTTGGTTTCTTGCTCCTGTTGCTTCATAGATCTACTGCTTCTATTCTGTATATATATATATATATATATATATATATTCAATCCACTTGGGTCCTCCATCTCATCATATCATCATATATCAAAATTTCATCACCATCAACTACCGCTAGATTCAAATCATCTGCTGCCAGAACCTTTCCTAACCAAGATATTCCTCCAAAGGCTAGTCTTATAGCTACTTCAGTACTTCATCAAGAGTCCCTTATGCAAAATGTCAAGGACAATGTGCAGGACTAAATCTGACGTTAAATACATCAGTCTGTCGTATCTTGTTCACAGCTTCGATTGTGAACAAGATCCATTGTTAATGCTTCTCTCATTGATGACTTGTCATGCTTGATGTTAGAGTTTCTGACTATAATTCCTGCAAATGGGTAGAAGTGTTGAACTGAAATAAATTAGCTATGCTATCCAACACACAACTGTGAGACCGTCTGCTATAGAGATGCTAATACCAGTCATACAAAATGAAGCAGAATAACCAAATCATGAGAACGATATACATAGAACAGTGAGTGGAGGGTCAAGCCTTCTATTTCCAAGAATTCCAAACCGCCTTAAATTACAGATGGAGAATGAAGCCACCTGTAAATGGGCTTAATGAAACCCTTAAAAGCATGAAGCAAACTTCCAGTGCATAAATTGATTTGGAGATATATATGGTAGGCCCATTTACAATGATTACTAAAAACCCCTTCAAATGCATCATGATCTTTAGACAAAGAAACTCTTACAACTGAATTTTGATACCCCAACTACACACATACCTTTGTAGTTGCTTCAGTTTTCAATATTTTGACTGAGTAGATTTTTGTACCTTTACTGTGTTGCAAAAACACTCTTACTGGCAAATGTTGCTATAGAAGAATTATAACAGTGAAACCTCCTTAAATGATGAAAGCCTGTCTCACTTCAAATCCTTACTGCATAACTATGAAGTACTGATGACAACAAATGCCCATAAGTATGCCACAGTAGAGTGCATTGATTATGTCCCTTACTGCTTGATACTGCTAAAGATTAAGCAAGAAGAGGGCTTAAAAAAAATATCTATATTGGTTTGTTGCAAAGGTTGTCTGCTTCAGTTATATGTTACTTTTAGTTGCATACATGTTCAATGATATGCTTTATACTAATGCAAAAACACAGATTTAGAACTAGAATTTTAGTACAGTTATTCACATGTAAACATACCTCTGTCTATTCAATACGCTGCCCTAGAGTCATCTTGGTCTTCCTTCTATAGTCTACCTCTGTCAGAATCTTGACAAAGATGACTTATTTAAACTTTCATGCTCACGTATATCTAAAGGTAATAACCAATCAACTTGCGAGTTGCGGGATGGTATAACAAATCAGTTCTCTCTCAAGGAGGCCACAGAGTTATGTTAATGACAAGGTTGTCATGCTTCAATCAGCGAGCAAGTTCAATATGCCATAGGGTTCGGATATGAGCCTTCCAAATAATAATAACTAGGTATGCATAATTACTACAACTTTCACCAACAAGAATACACTATAATTTCACCGCAACAATGATCTTCAAGGAGGCCGAGAGATTCTGTAAAATGACCATCGAGTGCCCAGTGTTGACTAATCGAACCTTGTTGTGCTCAGATTATTGATAACCTTGTTTTAGGGATACCTCCAACATAACCATAATCTGTCTCTTGAGATTAATATGATCCTTCTTCAACTTTTCTCTTACGCAATCCCTCGGCCTTATTACTACAGCAAGTCAGATGATTTGATCCTTCAAGTTAGGCATCATAGTGACTTGAGCCTATCGCAGAAAATTTCTATCTTCAAAGCGAAATATCCATCCAAAACCAGAGGCACTGAGTCAGGCTAGGGATAGAGAGAATAGGCATTGAATATTTGATACTAATCAGTGATCATGGTGATCATGCTCAAAATTTGATGGAGGACTTTTAGATTCTGGGACCCTTCTGAAATATGTTTTGGTCTAGGATTTGGTACTCTTGATCGATGTCTAGGACTGTAACTTCTTAGGAAAGAATCTCAGCTTCAAAAGTAATGATAGAATGAATGCAAGCCTATGCTTGTTATCTTAAGTATTCCAGAGATCTTAGATAGATATCTCCTGCACTTGATCAGTCCTCTAGAGATGAGAATAGTACTTCAAACAAAGATCTACAAAGGATTGACCTTACCTCCAGGGATCATAGAAAATATCTTTCCATAAGCTTACGATCCTGATACAGTCTTGCTGAGTAGGATTGTTATGAAGTACAGGAACATACCTTGATGTCTTCCAACTTTTTCCCATTATAGTTGAATATCTTTAGGATTGGTGCCCATGTTTACTGATTAGGGATTGAAGAAGGCCTTAAGAAATAACCCAGATTTGAACTCTGACTTGATTTACCACAGAGAGCTGGAGGTATCAATGAAATTCTTTATTGATTGCAATCTCTTTAAGCATGGGCTTGTCCTCACTTGAGATCTGATTCCATGTTAATTTTCAGTTAACATGTTCTTTGCTTAGGTTAGATACTTCATTCAATCATATGCCCATTAATCCATTTACCAATCACATTAGACATTATATAATAGTAACTGACAAAAGAACATAAATGATAGATGCAGACGACAAGCCGTGACAGAAAGACATGAGAATATGGCTCAACCGCTCAAGCCAGGGAAAAACCCCAAGATGCGGAAAACCCTTGATCAAAACTTCTTATTATTATCAACAAATGTTCAGCAGAGAAAGAGAGAGAGTACAATTATATAAAATAACTTGCCAATATGAAGATCAGGCAACACTACTCTTAGATCCATTCAATCCTGTAATCTGGACAGTCTGTTCATAGAGGACAAATCATATTGCTATAGAAGATTGGTCTGGTTAGGGCAACAACAGTCAATTGCTTTCTAAGTTGACTGATCCAAAAATCCTCCTTTCTACTACGGCCTTCCTTATTTCACACGATGTTGCCTTTTGTTGGCTTAAGGAGCTGGTGTATGACCACATTAAGGTCACCATTGATATTATCTCTGTGGTTCTGGATTAGGGCTTCTGAAGCATGTTGCTCCAACCCTTGAATATCTGCAAACAATGTGGCCTTTTTCTTCTTACAAGGGCTTTATTATTTGCAGTAGTCCTATCCTCCTTTCAAGTTTCCACGCCATCCTCAACAAGCACCCAAATACTATCATATAAGGTCGGCAACTTTCTATTGTATTTCAACTTCCTGGGCAAGTGATTCAAGGCCTGCGGTCAAGCTGTGAGAATATCTTCTAGCTGCGGCCAAACTATAGGAAGAAGTCCCATATGAAACAAGTCACAACCATATATAAGATTGTCCTTAACCATAGCAAAGCACTGCTTCCAAACTTGGACCTGTTATGACAAAGCCCTAACCAAAAAAGTCCCAACCATAACCAAAATTTATCCTTCTCAATCTTCGCTGCCACAAAGATATCTTTTTCTTTTGATTGATGTGTCCCAAATGAGAGAGAATGCTCCTCTATATATACAATTCGGTGGAGTTGAGGGGACGTGACTTTTGATCTTCTTAAGCCGACATATAGTTGAGGTCGACCTAAATAATTTACATGAGAAACATAAATTCAAAATTCCACTTCTACTTATCCAAATTTGACGATCGATTTCAGTCCTCTCAAAAAGAGGAATTCAATGCCACAATTATCTTCCCCAAAGGAGCCGTTCAAAGTGGAATTTGGCCCTAGTTGCCATTTTTAACACACCTCTTGCCTCCCTCACCCACTAACAACTGCTCCAAACCCTAATAAGGTTTCACCTTCTAAGAAGAGGAGAATGCAAGTTAGTGGATGGCCATAATAAAGAGGTCCACAAGTGGTGGCAAAGAGTGGAGCCATCTTAGAGTGGAGCGAAGATGGCTCTAGTGGATCACAAGGGTTGTGAAATGGAGGTAGATCTCTTGGCTCATTGACACTAATTCCCTTGGCAGCAACTCTTGGCATAGTGGCAGAAACAACTCTTTTTTGTTTCCCTTTGTTCATGTCCAATCTGTGTATCTTTTCTCATGGAAGTGGTGATTGGCTTGACTCAAAATAATTAGCTCTAAAGGTTATACCAATGACTTTAACCTGTGACAACTTCAACATGAGACCTTTGGAGATAGGGTTTTCTCTACCAGCACATGTTGCACCCATGCACGGTGTTGGTGTTTTGTTGAGGGTTTGCATATGAAGCAAACATGTCTAGGGAAGGCCTTGTGGGGTGAGTCCTTGTGGGGTGAGTCCTTGGGGCTTGGTGGCAATTTGTAAGGAAGCTATTATGTCTTGTGGTGGTCAAGTGTGTGATCTATGGTCTTTCTTGGCTAGTGGTTCCATCTCAATTAATGTTGATCTCCCTCTAATGTATGGCAGCTAAAGTTTTGTCAATTATTGTCATTCTTTTTGGCTTGATGTAACCCTGCGAGTGTGTCCTCCCTACACACTTGGAAGTTGGTGTCGGTCTATGGGCAATTGTCTCAATTGTGATCTTTGCACAAGCATGTGGAAGTTGCAATTCCAACCCTCTTTACTTGCACAAAGCTCTCTATATTCTTGTTTTAATAGCAGACTTTAAGGAAGCTTTTAGAATAAACAAATAGGATCGTACACCTCAACCTTATAAACACATTTATCATTCAATCATGAGAAAATTTGCTACTTATGTAACCTTTGGATTAGAAAAATATACAAGAGAACAAAATTTACACTTAGGAAACTATATAAAGAAATGAACGATAATTTTGTGGTGGTCATCTAAGCAAAAAGTGGGTATTTTGTGTGCAAACGGCTTATTCGATCATAAAGAAAGTAAAGAACCTGATGGCTTTGAGTTTGATATATTTGCCAAAAGTTAATTTTCAGTAGGGAATAGAACATACAAATTTGGGGGTTTGGGTGTGGGCATTTGAGCAGATATAGCCACTGATGGGCCTCCACTTGATGGCACAGTTTTATTATTCTCATTTGATGCCTTTGAAAGTTCTTCATTCATTTCCTTATCTCGGACTGCTTCACGTTTTATTTCTTCAACTGTTTTCCCTGCCAAGAACTACAAAGTGAACATGTGGAAATATCAGAATGTGTTTCTAGATTGGCTACTTTCCATGAAGGAACTTAACTTATTGGCTAATTCAATCACCATTAGATTCATCAACAAAGGGTCAAAAAATAAAAAGCACGTAAAATAATGTTTGCCTAGCACCAGGAATTCTTACAAAATTCATCTGCATTGGAATTGAGCAATCAACAATCATATGTAAATATCACTTTCAATTGAGAAAGGAACAATAAAACTCAGTTTCTATATTCTTTGTTAAAGCTTTCAAATAAGAGATTCTCAATCAAAGAGACATTATATGCATTACTAGTTTTAGAAATAGGATTTGTACCTTGACAATTTTTGGATCTCATATGCAATAGACAGACATTTATCATAAGGCCATTAAAAGAGATGTAACAATACATTAAAATAGAACTAAAATCATCATGTCCATCTGTGAGAAATAGTGAAATAACATAACTAAATTTCAGTAACATAGATAAGGTTCTAAATATATGTGATATGTTAGACATATCTCACAATACAATGAAAATATCAATTACTCAATTAAATGGATGTCTATATTCAACTATGCAGCAGTTTCGCGTGACATGACATAGAATCCAAAGAATATTAGTTGGCTAATGGTACTGGTAAATTTTATAAAGTTGCTTCCATTTTCTCAAAATTCATATAGCTGGGCTTAACTAGGTCACATTCATGTGGAATCTGTAAACAAATCACTTTTATTTGATTTGTCAAAGAATAGGATAAGCCAGGGCTAATTGTAGTATGTTTCCATGCATATCAAGCTATTTTTAAATGATCCACAACTGCTCTTCAACAAAACTTGACCATTGAAGAGGCAATTGGATTTGGAAGACATTTCCAAGCACGCGCCAATAATTCAAGTAACATATAATCAGCAGGTGCAGATCCAAATTATTAAGTAAAAGACTTAAAGAAAATAATCAAAAAGACAGAAGGGATTGACTACTTACTGAGCACCATGACTGCTTATTAAGTTATTGGATGTAACACCATGACTGCTTACTGCATCATTAGATAATGATGTATTAGCGTTTATATAATCAAGAAGACAGGACTTTGACTACTTACTGTATGAAACAGCATGTTTGATGCACTAATGAAAGGTCCCCTGCCATACTCAATTTCCTCATCTCTTGCTCACAACAAACTATGCTTCTGAAATTACTAGAGCATCCAATTGGGTGTAGGATGCACAATCATTACTTGAGGTTTTGGATGAGGTGGTTCTGGAGGTTGGGGACCTGGGGTGGAGAAGAATGTACAGGTCATCAATGAAATTGCCTCTATGTTATTGGTGGTAAGTCGTTGGAGGATAGACACTCAACCATTTTATGGAAACCTTAGACCTCGTGCTTGAGGGTATAGGAAAATTCAATTGGGTGAAAAAGGTTGTAGATCATGCCAAGTTCCATAGCAAATAATCTACAACCACACATGGGAATTGAACTTGATGAAAACACAGAGGACATGGAGCCTGTTAAGACCCCCAACACTTGTGTAAGATGTTTTTTTCCCTAATGAGTGGATTAGATCTCATTAAAGTATCAAGGCTGCTGGAAAAGACAGCCATGAGAAAGTTTGACACCAAGTTTTGGTCTAGAGCATCAAAGGTTGTCAAAGTTGTCGAGCTTCTTGTTAAGGTGTCACATATGGTGCATGCAGTATGCCCACAGGTTACATTTATAATGCCATGGATCAAGCCAAAGAGCAAAAAGGGCGACCTACAATGATTAAAAAAAAAAAAATATTGCATCTAACCATTTGGAAGATCATTAATAATGGATAGAACAACCAATTCCATCAGCTGCCAACTAGGTGTTTCCTGGCCATGGGTTACATTCATGAGGCCATGGATGAAGGCAAAGAGAAAATAAGGGCAGTGTTACCCACCATTTTGTGGGTGATATCCCTAGGAGAAAATTTTTCTACAAGATGGTCCTCAGCCGGTAACCAGCAGCCCCTTGCAGCCACCAACTAGCTCGTTGTGCCATTTCTCCACCACCTAACCCAGCCATGTGGTCCCCCACCCATTTGCCATGATCATATGTTTGAAGGTGGACCTCCCTGTTGGAAAATGTAACTAGGTTCAGTATTCATTTAAGGTATTTGAGTCATCATGTAATGTACTTATCAAAGGAATAAAGAGAAGAATTTTTATTATTATTATTATTGTGACTTAATTAAAGCATGGGTTTCATGCTTGGGTCACCATGTTTTAGGTCAAAGTCCCCATTGAGGACTTCTAGGATTTATTCCAAGTCAATACAGTCATTGTACTTTTAAAGAGACCCTTCTTGGGCTTTTGAATCATGTAAAAAGGTTAAGTATTGAGTCAAATATGATTTATGTATCCTCCACACCAAGTCAGCCTAAGGACACTTATTTGACCCACAAGAAGACTATAAATACAAGTTAGTCGAAGTCATTTGGAGCATCACTCTCTCACAAAGTTCAATACCTCTTGTAGCTGGGAAAAGTGCTAAGTTTGTTGCCGGGAAGCCGAAGTGAGTGCGAGTTTGGGGAAGTCTAAGGAGAAAGGAAAAATCGAAATTTTGGTGCCTCTCTCTCTCTCTCTATTTTGTGCCCTGGATTGGGAGATCAAAGTATTCCAAGTTTCACTATTGCCGAAAGTTGCTGCCTAGTCCAAGTCATTGGAAAGGGGTCGAAATTCTAGGAGGTTGACTTGGTGTGAAGGGAAGGTCTAGTCTTGGTCTAGGGTGAAGAGTCTCAAAGAATACTGTTGAAAGGAAGAATTTCTTGACTGAGTTTTCGCCTCAAGGGGGGTTTTTCCCTAGCATAGTGCCTACATCTAGTGTTTATTGTTTTATGTGTTGTTGCTTTGGTAATTGCTTGATGAACTAAAATAAAAAAGATATAAAGAATCGTAATAACGAGAAACATCACAAGCAATTATCAAGAATAAGAAAATATTTCTGCCTTTCTGATTTGCTAACATGGTTTCAGAGCTTTTGTGAAGAAAAAAGAAAAAGGCAGTCTCAAGCACTGGATCAAGGAACCATTCAAATGGATTAACTCAGGGAAGGAGTCTACTATATTCAAGGAAGATGTCTAACACAATCAAGGTAGAGAACAAACTTGAAGGGGCCTCAAACTATAGGTCTTGGAAGAAGAGGATAGACCTCATCCTTGTAAAGAACAAGGTTCTAGACTTAGTCAAAGGAAAAGTAAAGAAGCCTATAGAGGATTTTAGTGATGCTAACAAAGTCAAATTTAGGGAATTAGAATTGGTGGCCATGACTCTAATGGTAGAAGGAATAAAGGAAAACCTTGTCCCATTCATAGCTAACATGGATCATGCTCAGGAAATCTATGAAGCCTTGTCAAAGTTATTCACTATTAAGAACATTGGTCAAGTAGCAAGTTTGAAGAATGAGCTAAGGACCACAAAGATGACTAAAGAAGACATAGTGGCCTCTTTCTTTGTGAAGATAGCAAGAATCAAGCATGATCTTTTTGCCATTGATGAAATTGTTCTAGACAAAGAACTCGTGATCACTGCCCTATTAGGGTTACCACCTTCTTGGGTGCATTTGCTCCAAGACTTAATAGTTGGAAGGTAGCTCCAACCTTTGAAGAACTATGGACAGCCTGCAGTCAAGAAGAATTAAGGATCTCATTAGCTGCCAATCCTAAAGGAGTATTAAATGCCTACATTGCTCAACATAAAGGAAAGAAATTGAAAGGACCAAGGAAGAAGGTTGACATGTCCAAGATAGAATGCTATCAATGCTATAAGAAGGGTCACTACAAGAGTGATTGTCCCGACAATCCAAAGAATAAGAAAAGAGATAGAAATCATTCTAACTTTGCTGAGGAAGGAGACACAAAGAAAGCCAAGCTCGAAGAATTTGACATTAGGGACTTACACTACTAAGTCCTTTGCTTGTAGCTTTAGATATCTTGTTTTATAGGTTTTTTACATATTTTGGAAAAGACATTTTTATTGTTTTTATAAGTTTGTAGGTATCCTTCAAGCTTTGGAGGGAGCCCCCAACAACTCCCAAAGATAAGTATCTCGTCTCCTTTCAGTTTTTGGTTTCATGTACTTGTTTAAGTTTTGATTATATTAATACTAATCACCATTCTCCTTCTATTGTCTTGATTAGGAAAACATCTGATATATCCTCAAGGAGTTTGAAGAGAGCCACCCAAGAAAAGGTTCGTCAAGAAACAAAGGTATGCCTTAAACTATAATACATTGATTTCTTTATATTAAAGGTTTATTCATTTGACAGTCTATTACCAGTTATGTCTAGCTATATTGAATCATAATGATTCTTGTTTTGGGTCATTCATCTCTTGCTAAATCTACCCACCCCACTCATATTCTTAATTGGTTTTGTAGAACCCTAGACAAGTTCTAGAAAACCCTAACCAAAGGGTATTCAAATGTGAATGTCTGAAACCCTAAACTGCTTAGGGATATTGTGAAATGTTGTTTGAAGTTTTTATTGATGATGTCATGTTTGGGTTTTGGTATGATCAGGAAAACCTAACTTGTTAGGGTTCAATGATAAGGTCTAAAATCCTGATCCTTTGAAGTTTTGGTAATGTTGGGTTTGCTATGTTCCTAGGTTGAAACCCTAACTCATTAGGGTTTAATTGAATGTGTAAGCAAGACCCTTATAATGTCTTAGAAATAATTTCATTGGTATGTGTGTGTTTGTTTGATCAAACCCTAGTCTAATCAAGCTTGTTATATGTCTAACTTCTATTGATTTTTGTGAAAGTTGGGTTTGACTAACACATGACATTAAATACCTTTGCATGATGATGAAACCCTAGGTATATATAAATATGTCCTTTTGGTTGAAACCCTAGCTTGGTCTAGCTCAAATGTATTAATGTTGTTGGGCATATGATATGCTAGATATGTATGTTGACCTAGTTGTTGATGGTCATAAGTCTTAGGATTTAATATAAGTCCTTGTATGAGATTCTAGGATGATGATATTTGGAAATCTAGTGTTTTGCAGCTAAGCCCTAGTAGGAAGTAAATTCTCTAGTATGTGTGATATAACAATCTGAGATCTATTTAATAATTGTTGAGATTGTGAAAATGGAATTCTAGGGTTTTGGAGTTGAACCTTAGTAAAAGTAAAAATCTTTGATGTATGATGACAATATGATAATTTGAGATTGTGTAAGATTGTTGAAATCTGAGTTTTGCTTGGGATTGACGGTTGATCAGAAATCTAGGGTTTGTAACTAACTCTAGTGGAAGTTGGTCATGTTAATGACTAAGTTGTGATTGGTTTTTTGATTGATTCCTTTGTATGAAACCCTAGTGGAAAATCTAACATATGAATCTGAAAGTTGTTAGATGCTTTAATGATCTATATTTGTTTGAATTGTTTCTAAGGTTTGCTATGAGGAAAGGTATGTCATACCTTTGGAAGAAACATTAAAACCCTAGATGGAATGTAAATTGTCATGAAGTAGTCTAGGGCTTATGACAAAGTCCCTAGCAAGATGTTGAAGAGTATTTATCTCTTGTTTTGGTATCTGATATATGTAAGGTTGAAATGCTTCCGTGATTCTATAATGGATAACTTCATGCTTCTATAGTTTTGGTTGTACTTGTTGCAGCAGTGGGGGCCGATACACAATCTTCAATATGATAAAGATGTTCATTGATGTGATAAGCATAATGAGGATGATAGTAACTCTGATGAAATGGTTGGAAACCACGAAAGATTCTCAGATGACAAAAAGAAGAAGTTAATCTCCCTGAGGAAGCCTAAGATCTCCCTAAGATTAAGAGGGAGTTTGGATAAAGAGATGCTCCCTGGTTGAGAGGGAGGGCATAGCTTGGTTTTGATTGAAGAATGAATTTTGGAGGATATGTTGCTACATGAGAAGTAGGAAAGCAAAGTGTATGATTGAGGAATCTTCTGTCAAATATGTAATATCCTCCCCTTAATAATCAATATTAAATAATA
>APFE031195505.1:0-10860 GCA_000404065.3 Pinus taeda | reverse complement strand
AATCCATCATAAACCATGTACTGGGGAAATCCTATATACAACACCCACATCTGCAAGGTTGGCTAAGGAACATCGGACATCTCATGGGCACTTTTCAAGAGGTTTCCATACAGCACATTCACAGGGAACACAATTCCATTGATGATGCTATGTCCAAGCTTGGTATTTCTGCTCTACAAGATGTTCTGCATATTGCACTAGAGATGGAGGGATGTTCCTATGATGTTGGCTTCCTTCCCTTCCCCTGATGGCTTCACTTATATATATGTTATGTTTGTGCAACGACGGTTTCCTTATTTTGTTTTTCCTTCCATATGTTTGGACATTTCTTTATCATGTTGTTTTGGACTAGATGATGAACTCTTTGATACTGTTTATTTCTATTATATGCATTATGGATGATGGCCAAGTGAGGCATTTTGGCCTTACATGATGCCGACTCTAAATTGGATTAGATGTATTGGTTTTATACAATATAATTTACAAAAACAACGTTCTTAAAAGAAAAAAACAAAAACAAACAAACAAACAAAAACAAAACAAAAATATAGGAGATTATCCAATGATACTTATGTTGATGATCATTTTGCAAAACCGTGGCCGCGGTATATTCCATCTATGCGGCATTCGGTTTGCAATGTGTTTTTTTAAATATCCGTCAATATAAATGAAGATAGAGAGGCGGGCCCGAGCAGCTATGTAATCAAGTTTTGATAATTTGGAATCGGAATAAGGTTGTCTTTTTGCCATCTAACATTTGCTTAGTGAGCACACGTTTCCCGTGCCAGTGTAGTGTTCGTCAAGGCATAAATAAATGGAGTTATTTTTAGTGCGACTTTTTGGACTTTCCAGTGCCGGAATTCGATGGAAAATTTTGACGTGAAATCTTGATTTGTGTTAGTTAAACTAGTTTTTTGACTGTATATATGGATTCAACACCCTAAAAACCCCTAGGAAACTTCAATTGTGAGGGATTATCTATCAAACATGTGATTTTAATAAATCCTTACAAAATTTAAAGAAATTAGACCAAAAAAACTTCCAAAAAATCACACTAAAACACAAGGTGATCAAAACTATAATGTATAGACCACGCCTTTAAAATTTATAATTGTGGTAATGTATAGACCACGCCTTTAAAATTTATAATTGTTTTCCATATAAATATATATAACTTACAATAAAATTCGAAAACGGGTTTTAATATATATACACCTCGAGGAACAAGTTGCATTAACTATTTTTCAAAAAAATATTTTAAATTCAAACTTACGATGCAGTGATACTGCTTCACTGATCCCAACATGCGTTTGCTGTCGTCTATCTTTAAATTCAATAAAGTATTCAAAATAATTGAATAAAATATTCAAAATATTCCATATGCGTGATGAGATTTTTATTACTAGAGAATTATATTTTTAATTGAATTATGTATGAAGTGCACGCCGACGAACCAGCTAATGTCTTTACTAAACACTCACGGCACCATGGATGTCCGCATAAAAGTTTACCGTTTTGGAGCCAAATTCGCTCGGGTTTCAAGTTACAAGTAGGGAACCATGGAGCCTTCACACACCATGAAGCAAACTTTGCTCTCAGTCTCTCGCACTTCGTCATCCATCGATAGGCACCAATGCTTGACAAAGGAAAATTGTGGCCATGGTCAGCAAGTGATCGAAACCGAAGATCAGGAGATTCCCCACATCAATCTCTCTGTGGATCAGATTCTGGACCAACATGTCGGTGGTTTCGGGCCTGCTCAGCTGCTTCATGTCCTCATGGTGTCTCTGGCATGGGCTTTCGATGCAATACACTCCTTTATTCCCATATTCACTGATGCTCAACCTTCATGGCGATGCACGGCCTCTCAAACGCCAGATTTCATAGACAGTGTGACGCTGCAGCTCTCAGCATCGCTGAGTGGGAAGAAATGGTGCACACCAAAGTCATCACTGTGTGAAATGGATGGGAGTCTTTGGGAGTGGGTCGATGGGAGAGGATTGTCTATGGTTTCAAAATGGGGTCTCATCTGCCATGACAAGTTCAAGTCAGGAGTTCTGGCCCCGCTCTTCTTCATTGGCTCTATTTTAGGTAAACTATCTTCTTTTAACACTTCAACAATTCATTTACCTGTGCAGAAATGAATTATCAGCTCATTTTGTATTGGATCCCATGCGTGGAAGGTTTAGGGTTTTTGGGACCTCTCGCAGATGCATCTGTTGGGCGAAAGAGAACATTAATGCTGTCGTGTTTCGTACTCTCAATCTCTGGATTTCTGATAGCTCTATCTCCCAACATCTGGATATACTCCTCCCTCAGGCTAATCAGCGGCTTTGGTCGAGAAGGCATTGGCACCTGCAGCTTAGTTCTGTCAACCGAAGTAGTGGGGAGAAATTGGAGAGGACAAGTTGGGCTTTGTGGTGTTGTCTTCTTCGCAGCGGGCTTCGCCTCGCTTCCTGGCATTGCATACCTTACCATATCATCTTGGCGAATGACCTACATCGCCATTTCTGCATTGTCCATGGCCTACTGCTGCCTCGTTCTTCCTTTTGTATACGACTCTCCCAGATGGCTGGTCATCAAAAAAAGAGAAACCGAAGCTCTACACATTCTTAAAAAGATGGCTGCTCGGAACGGTAAGTGTCTGCCCGAAAACATTTAGATAAGTTCGGCCTATACAGAGGGAGCCAAAAATTCGGCCCCTGCGATTATCAATATGTTAAAAGTGTCGTGGGTGCGAAGGAGAATTGTGGGCATATCGGCTGCTGGAATCATGGTCGGCTTGGTGTACTACGGCCTGATGCTTAACATGAGGAATGTGAAGGTGAATCCGTATATGAGCGCCGCACTCAATGCATTCATTGAAATCCCGGCCATATGCGTCGGAAATATCCTGCTTCCGATAGTCGATCGACAGATTCTTATATCGATTTCCTGTATCACCTGCACTTTGTGTTGCGTTGCTTTTGCGATGTTGTGTGCGTGGGATATTGGGTGGATGCAGATGGTAGCGGAAACAATGGGGTTTTGGGCAATTTATGTGTCATTTGATGTATTGTATACATTCTGCTTGGAATTATTTGCTACAAATGTAAGGAGCGCAGCTGTTGGTACGATGAGGCAGGCCGTAATGGCAGGTGCTGCCATCACCCCTGCCATCTCTGTGATGGGGAGAAGACGGTCTTGGGTTTCGTTTGTGGCGTTGGGAGGGTTTGCTATGTGGGGTGGACTCCTGGTTCTGCTTCTCCCCGAGACCAGAAATCGTCCGCTTTATGAAACGCTGGAAGAGCAGGGGGTGGAAGAAACCAAAATGATGAAAGGCCAGATACAAGAGCCCAATCCTCCATTAATGTCCTAAGAAGTAGCTTTCCACACCTAGATAATATTCTACGCTCACCCATCCGGTGGATGAGGGAGCTCTAAGATACCAGCGCCAAATTTAATAATTGCATGTTGCAGAGTTGAGTTGAATTTAAGTTTTGGGCCACCATTTATATTCACAGTTTCAATGTACAGTTTTTATTTTATACTATCGCATTTCATGTTTAACCTTTCATCTTCAACGTTTTTGCTCAAGATAAAATTGCAACTTCAAATAGTTTTTTAGAAATCTGGAATTATAATTTTATAAATAATAAGTTTATTTAAATTATGAATAAATTTTATATAAATAATGATAAATTTATATAAAATAATTGAATTTATTTCATAATTATTTAGCTAGATAATAATTTGTAAAATTACTTAATTATTTTATTAAATATTTTATTTTATTTTTTTAATTTAAAATTATTATGGATAATTTGTATGTGTATTATTAAATAAAAGCCATTTTAACTCTCATTTATAAGTATTTAAAAAAAATAAAAATACATTTTTTTCCAATATCTAAAGTGGAAACCTTTTTCAAATTTACACGATAGAAAAAAATACACCTATACACTTAATATTAATTTCTATTACTATTTAAAACTTAATTATCAGATTTAATAAAATAAAAAATAAAAAATGAGTTAATCTACCAACATATCACAATTAATTTGCAAATTTGTGGCTTCCACCATGTTGAAAAATCTCTGCCATGATGCCACGATGCTATCAATATATTTTTCGTTCTAATTTAAAATTTATCATGGTCAAGCGTCCTGTGTCCCAAAGGCCACAGTGCTAAATGTCATATATATGAATCATTCTCTAATCAGTGTAAGACTTTTCAGAAGGCGTCTAAACCTTTGGAGGTTTCCCTTGAAGAACATATTTAAAAATATATTATTGATGGTATAATTTTAAAATTAAAATTATTTTATTTTAGTAATTAAAAAATTTAGACATCCATTAATAATAATGTATATGAATATGTTCATGTAACTATAATCATATTCTAAATATAATTAGTGCAATAAGAGGAGGTACGAGATGTTTTTAAATTAGCGACAAAGAAATTATTTATTTTCTAAAGATAATTAGTGCAATTAGGCAAAGCCTATTTCCAAATCTTTTGATCCATTATTGCTCTTCCTTACCGTACTGATCCCTCATCCTTACGTCATCTTTACCTGCCATTACCGTCCCTCACAATACCCATCATACATGCATGCATGCTATGGCATGCTACTCCCAGAGAAATCCGGCGACCCGCATGAGCTTTCAGGGAAACATGATCGATGTTTCTGCCTGTCTGCGTGGTTCGAATTGATGCCTGCCCGCCTCCACTGCAACTCGCTCTATTAATGGCATTTGAGCGAGGGTACTTATTCACATGCAAAATAATTATGGTACTTTGACACGTAATTGCAGCTCAGGATTAAAAACTATTGAGAGGTTCTCGTTGTCAGATTTGAATGCGTCACATTGCACCACACAGGATATTTGAATACAAGAAATGATTTATAAGAGATTTGTGAGTTTGGCTTTCGGATTTCGCAGAATGCGTCAAGATTTCTGCCTGCAATAGATCGACTTCCGTCTAGCCGTTCTTTGAATTTGTTTGTGCAATTTTTAGCGATAAATTTGATTCGTGAACTCGTTTTTACTTAGCTGCCTCCACAGATTATTGCTTTTGGTAGGTACTTTCATTCCACGTTCAGCTTAAATTTTGTTCTTACACCAGTTGTTGCAGATAGTTTTGGCTAACTGTTCTTTGAATTTATTCTTGCAATTTTCAGCCAAAATTTTGATTCACGAATTTGTTTTTCCTTGTTTTCTTCAATGGATTATTGCTTATGGCAGGTATTCCACTTCACTTTAAGCTTAACTCTTCGGATATTAAAGATTTTCTTTGCTCTATAGCTTGAATTGTAAAAAAATTTGTTGATCCCTACACCAGTCGATGTGGATGGTTTCAGCTAACTCATCTTTAAAATTTTGGCTCTGAAATTGTGCATTTAACCTTAATACCAAACAATTTTGAAGAGTATAACGGAAACTGCAATTTGTGAAGTTATTCTAGTTTTCGGAGATCCAGTCCGTGTATTGACGTGTATGGGGAACTTTTCTGAGTGTCAATTGGTTCTCTGAGAACAAGCAGAGTGGCTTTGCTTTGATTAATTTAAAGTACAATAAAGAGATATAATAATGTACTAATTCTAATAGTTTCTCCCCCCATAGGTTGGTAAATAGGTGTGATTTTAAACTATTAAAACTCCAGGCGGTGAAAGGATGTTGTTCTATGTTTCTTGGTTTTCACCAAGTGACAAGAGCTTCCATATTTACTTTCAGTTCATTGGACGATTGATATCACTTGATCAAGAAGCGCAGTCGTTATATGAGCTCAAGAAGTTTGCTCCGTTGAGCTTCATCTGAATTCAAATAATACCTATCCCATACTAACCTCCTCTTTAGTTCCATAGGTACCTACTATAAATGAAGTAAACTTAAATCAACGCCTAACTAAAAGTAGAGTTTTCAATTTTCGACTGCACGCATCAAGCAGTGAACTCTCCTTTTGATCGCTGTTACATAGAACAATTCTCGTAGTGATTACACAAAGTTTAAACACCCTTTTGCTACAGTACGCACTACAACTGTGATTTCCATAGCTATGTTAGTTCATTTAAGCCTTAAAATGATGCATATTTTTATGATTTACAAGCTTTAAAGAATCACTGGTCCTGTTCACAACAAAGGACGTGTGTATTTTCCTTCAATTAGCCATGGCCATTGTTCTTTTTCCGGATTTCTCTTTCTGGTAAAGAGGTCATTAGATCACCTTTTGCCCCTCCAAGAATCGCAGTTAACAAATAATTAAATATTATTAAGAAGTTATAACATTAAATAAAAAGTGATTAATAATTCTAATTTCGTATTCAAAATATATGATAAGTGTAACCTCAAATATTATGATGAAAAATCGTAAAGTTTAGAGCCTAATGTCGGAGTAAGAACATGCCTTCAATTTTTATTCGGAGCACCAATTGAGCATGAAGGCTTGAAGGCTAAGATTACTGTTAACGATCAGACGAATCCTAAATATTTGTTTGAGTAAGAAGATGGTAATTTATTTTTTGGATGAGATTAGCTTTGGTTTAATTTTTTCTAAGTGATTGGAGGTAATGCTGGTAATAATCTTGGGTTTTAGTGACAATCTGAATAAATCAACCTATGCTATCTTGTTGGGATTCTGGCCGATTAGAAATTCCCATCCTTCAATTATTATATATAAATTTTAAATAATAGAAAGATTTAAGAACATTTTATTCTATTCCAGTTTTTAAAATTTTAGTGTTTAAAATGGATTTACAAGTAATTTCTTCAAGTGCAAATTTCTTTGATACACTCGCTTGTTTGGGATTTGGAAATTTTTTACTCGAGTCATGAAACTCTTTCCTTAACCAACAAAGTTGTTTAATGACCCTCTTCTAGAGGCAATTCCACTCCAAAAATCTAGCAAACAAGGGTGTTACCTTGAGGGGGTTTAAATTAATATTTTAATTAAGTAACTAGGTTTTTTTCACCTTGAGGATTTTATATAGACATATATTTTGATTTAAATTGTAGGGAAATAAGGATATTTTTAACAAAAACTAATGGATATTTTAATTTAAGTAAATATTATAATATATTTTTATTTTCATTTTTTATTGTGTATAGTTAACTTAAATATTTAATTATTATCTATTTTCAAATAATAATAAAATTTAATTTATTAAATTATAAAAGAATATATTTTTAGGCCTATATTTTTAAAAAGTTGATAGTTATGGTTAACCACAAAGAAATAGATATGAATATTGATTTTTACTTTAAAGTGTTTTTATGATGTTTTTAACAATACTATTGTTTACATATTCATTTATAAGGAAGTAAGAAAATGGAGGAAAATATACATGAATTGGAGGTAATTATCAAAGGCACCAAGCAAGTGTTCACTTGTCTTGTTGGTGGTTGTGTGGGGATCTTGAGTCGATCTAAGATATATGGCCTTAATCACCATCGCGCTATCACACACAATCTCCCACCAATTCCTCCACGTCAAAGAGGTCGAGTAAGAGATGCAAATGCTAAATGGGTTGTCAAATCAACAAGTGTAGTTAAAAGGAAAAATACGAAAATACAATATGATTTAGATGCAAGGTTATGTTGTGCACGACAACATGCATATAAAAGGTTTGTCAATGAAGAAATTCTTTCAGTTGTAAGTATTTATTAGTATTTATTTGTATATGTTTTTTTTATTAATATTGTCAATGAAGAAATTCTTTCAGCTGTAAGTATTTATTAGTATTTATTTGTATATGTTTTTTATTAATATGAATTTATTTTTGTGGACTAAATTCATCGAAACTTGTTTTCACAGTTAGTTGTTACATTTGATCAGCTCAATGATACCTCAAAGCAAAAAATTTGTGAAAAAATTCAACGTTGGGATTAGAGTCTACCTCGTAGATGTATGGAAACAATGAAGCGCATAGATATTGCTTTAAAAGAGAAAGTAAGGATTGAGATTCCTGATGATGTGGGGGAAGAAGGATTAGATGGGCACAACCATATATTAAACTTTGATGAAACTAATCATGACAATGACAACACAGTTGAGTCCAGTTTTTTGCATATATTAATTTTTTAAACATTTTAACATAAATTAATATTTATATTTATTATAGTTGTATACTAATTTCTCATTGTTATTGATATGCATAGCCTAATCAACAAAATTCCCTAAATCCAAGCTACCAACTATTACGACGCTCGGCTAGATTTCAAGGTTTTCAAGGGGTTATTGGGCCAGTAAGTTATAACCTATTCCACAAAAACATTAATATATAAATTGTTATGTTTTACCAAAATGATGCAATGAGAAATGGATGTTCTATATTCTATATTGTTATCCTTGATTTGTTTTGATTATATGTGTGTGTGTGTGTGTGTGTGTGTGTTATTTCTTATTTATGGTGCAGGTGTTCCCTTTGGAACCATTGCAATAAATGAAAACCCCTGAAGATTGTTGAAGCCTTAAGAAGAATGGAAATGAAATAGTTCAAATGCTACAACCATCTTCACATCCAATGTCACAATGCAAAGTAAGATTATATTTATTTATACTCTTATAATTTTATCATATTTTTACATTTAATTCTATTTGAGTCACATACTTATATCTATGTATAATCTAATGTTGAGAGTAATGAATATACATCTCCTAAAACACCTTTGCACATGTATGATGGTGGACATGATAGTTAGCAAAAATCACATTCTCCTCAACCATTGCGACATTCATCTAGACTTCAAGATAATTTAAGAGAGGTAAGTTATATACCATATATCTTAGCTCATAATAACATTTACATATTTTTTTATGACTAGTTAATGAAATGTCTTTTCATATTCGTTACATGTTCCCCATATTTTCATTATATCTATATGGATTTTGATATTTATTGATAGCTAGTTAATGCATTGTCTTTTCATATTCGTTACATGGTCCCCATATTTTCATTATATCTATGTGGATTTTGATATTTATTGATAATGTTTTAATTTCCATAGAAAACAAAAAAGATAAATGTTGATGCTATGGTTAAAAGGACCAAAATCACGCCAAAGGACTTGAAAGCACGTGGGTTCAAGTCACGTAAACAATACATAGAGCATATATGCTCAACTAGCATTGCTCTCACTAAACCCACTAGGTTTGCTACTTTGAAGCCTAAACATTCCAACAAGTTTAAATGACTTAGGCTACAATAATAGGACTTTAGCCATTGTTTTGTCTGTAAAGGGGCTACAAGGACAGTTTCAATATATTAACTTTCTTTTATTTTGTTTTAAATGTTTTGAATACCAATACTTTTGGCACCTAAAACACGAAAGATACATTTTCTTTAATGAGAACTCGTTTTATTTAGATACATAAAGTATGAGATTTTGTTTGTGGAATATTACATGTGCTCCCTCCAACTAGGCATATATCTTTATCATTTTTTAACATCAAAAGTTTTGACAAAATCTTGCTAAATTTGATCTTGTGTTAAGTAAAATTTGTTTTATAACAAATTTTATTTTAAAGGTTATCAATCTTTGGAATATTATATATAGTTTAGTCACATTTTTGTTGGTATTTCTATGCACTATGGATGAGTATAAATCTATGATATTCAAGATAGAATTTGATTCATTGAAGAGCTAGTGATAAAAAATGCAAAAAGATATGATTTTTATTTACGAAATATTATATACAATTCATGTATTTAAGGATGCATATATTTCTTGAATGCGTTACTTTACATAAAAAGTGTTAATAATTGTTCAATTAAATTTATATGTTAATACGTGAAAAATATTTTTATCTTTAGATTATAAAATTTCCTTATAATTATGATTATAAAGATAAAAATGTATCCATTTATTTATTTATTTGAATGTAATAAACTTTCTATATAAAAACGATTGTTATTTTTTTCAGAAGTGTTATAAATAAAATGAACTATCATCTTTAGAAATTTCATATGAATTGAATTTCACCTTAAACCTTCTATTAAATAGAAATTTTTATTATTTTTATGTTTATATTAAGTTTTTTATTATGTTATTTTATTCCAACATATAAAGATGAATCATTTTAGAATAATTTTGGTAGTTTATCTTTACCACTCCAACTAAATACAACCAAGTAGCTTTTTTTTAATATAAATACTTAAATATCAAACCAAATTAAAAATTGATAAATAAATAGGAATACATAAATGTATAACTATTATACTATAAAATTTGATATTATAATGGTTAATTATTGTTAAACCCTTAATGAATTACACAATTATGTCCCTACTATCAATATTTTATTAATATTAAACGTATGTGTATGCATATTAATAATATTATTAATTATATCAATATATTATCAATATAAATACATTTTTATTATAATGTTAATATATAAAGGGAATATATGAAGTAATCATGTGAGTGTTGAAAAAAATGATATAAATTCATTCTATTTATATAATTTTTATGGGGGAAATATCTTCCAAATCCATTCAAAAGAACAAGAAATATTCATCATATAAATGCTTAGTAAGAAAAAATTATATGGAATGAATTTAACCATTCACCATATAGCTATAACAAACCACTTATATAAGACTTTACCTATTCTCAAAAAATCATAGTAGATCAAATAACAAATACTAGTGAACTAAAGTAGTGCATATATTACCACAATGCTGACATTGAAATTCGAATAAGAATGAAATTTCAAAAAAAAAATCATTCCATTTCATTGGAAAATTGTTAAAAAATAAAATAATTTTAATGTTTGTAGGCCTTGAAGCTATTCTCTCCTAAGTTTTCTGCCTGCTTCCCTATCAAAAACATCTACACATTGTCAAATGGTTGACTCCATCATCCATAAAATATAGA
>APFE031195498.1:0-88566 GCA_000404065.3 Pinus taeda | reverse complement strand
TCCAGGCCTACTGGTAGTGGAGCAACGCGAGAGAGGAAAAAATATAATCTAAAAATTTTAATCTCACGACCTAAATTACCCTTCCCAAATAAAAAGATTGTGATCATGTGGAATCTTATGTTGTTTTCAACTAAGAAGGCACACAGGGGACCATGTCTGCACATGGAGTAAGTGGGGAAGCGAAAGTAATTTTCACGATGAATCAATGCTCCCTGAAGGACCAAGGCCCTGCATAGAAGAAAATAATGAAGAGAGAAGTTGGAATTCATCCAGTGTGTCACCAAGTGTTGTAGCGGCTGCAACACCCTCCAAAATTTTGGCTTGCACTCAAATTTGAGAGCCTTCGTTGGTCTTCCCCTTGATTTTTGCAAACACTGAAGCTCATTTCTTGAGCTTTCCTAAATTCCTCTAACCCCTTTTACTTGTTGGATCAGTTGTATTCTTTTGGCATGTGTGAATGATATGTCATGTTTGTGAACTTTTCTGGTGGCTTTGAAGGTTGGTATTTGCATATACGAGTTTTCCTAGCTATGTAAACATTGGTTGCACTCATACAAAAAGTTTTGAGCACTGACGCACAAGTGTCATCACGAGCATCCTAAATTCTATCTCAAGTGTTGCACTTGTTGCTTCTTGTTATGAGACAGTCACACAGAGCATTATGCTTTTCCTTGTTGTTCTGGTAGCCTATGTTGTTTAGTTAATGAAGTATGCTAAGTGTGTGATCATAAGTTCAAGTTCTTCACAAAGCTCATCTTCCTCCTACACTTAGTTTTTTTTTTAAATCTTCCCAACCGGGCAACTCAACTTCACCGGACCCTGACTAAACTATGCACTACATAGTCTCAACCCTCATTGCTCTGACCTTGCTATCTGGAACTATGCAGTGTGCAGTCACTGTCCTCTAGGGAAGTTTTACTATGCAATTAGAGAGCTAAATTACGCAACAGTTCCTCCCAATTTGACTTGAACTACACACTTCCAGTACTTAAGCTCTTCCCCTTTTCTATTGGGACCCCACAATGCACAGAGACCCTAGCCTCCCTTGGCCTCCAAACTTGCACAAAGGTACCCCCCAGTGTCCTCCCATAGCTAGAGCTCACTGATCTCAAAAGATGTGGAGATTTGTCCTCCAGGTCTCTTTGTTGCCTAGTCCTTCTTGACTCTAAAAACTGCATAGATCTGCCTCAAAGGGTCCCATTCTGCATCAACCACTCTCTTCTTGAACTATCCAATCCTGACTCCTAGTGGCCACTGCACAATTTTTCTCCCCAGTAAGGACTGCGCTCAAAAGTTCCTCAGTCAAGCCTGAGTTGCACTCTTCGCAGTCTTAATGATCAACCCCCTCTCCCTGTTAAGTGGAACTATGCAATGCATAGTTAGTGGGCCCTCTCTCTCAACCTGTCATCAGTCCCAAGCTCAATCGATGGATAAAAATGCATCATCTTATATTAGGGAGTTTTTGGGTTGATGTCGTCCCATCATGAGTGGATTACATGAATAGGGACATTGTCAAATCATGGCGAGACAATGATGAAGAAGAAGAAGAAATAGGAAGCATGCCTAAAGACATGCTTGTAGTCGAATGAATGAATGAACCTACCAAGAGCAAGCAATAGGAACACCAATGTGCAACCATCTTCCAGGACTCAAGATCACTGAAGACCTCGCATCATCAAGCTATGTAGAGGAGAAGAGAAAGCACATTCAAGAACACATTATTCACTTAGCAACAATAGCGGCCTAACATTGCCACATCATCAAGCCAATCCATGTCATCAGTGTCATGTCAAGTCATGTCATGAGTTGTCACCTACCACATCACTATTCTATGCCATGTATATTGTATATCAAATGTATTGTAAATTGGAATTCCAATGGATACACATGAATACGAAGAGTCATGTAAGTTGAAAATTCAAAGGAAGTTGAACTATCATTAGGGTAGTCAAAGAGTAACAAGGGGTAGGTATCACTGCTTCTGTTATATCTACCCCCTCATTTTATGAGCAAAGGACTTTTCACCTTTGATCCTCCCGCAAAGCGTTAGAGAGATCAATGAGTTCTTTGAGAGCAAGGAGTGGCTCCAATGTCCCATTACTAGGGCTGGTGATGTATAGTGTAAATATGTGTCTTAGAGCTTTTGCTTAATTACAGAAGCCTTTCCAGGCTAGCACATTTTCAGGCAAGACTAATGGATCTTTGTAAGAATATTATGTGAATGGTTTTATTTCATGTTTTCTTTCACATGTACTAAGATAGTTGAACCATTTCAGTTGTTTTAGTGCTTATCTTGTTGGAAATGTGTTGTAACAATTGTCACTATTGTCTCATCCTTGTGGAAAATTCCACGGGATAATAGACATACCTTTCCTTTACTATCAGTTATAACGACTGTCGCATCTGTTGTGGAGTATTCCACTATATGGTAGACGTATATTCTCTTATTCATTAATTTTAATGGTTGTCGTGTCCATTGTGGACTATTTCGCTGGAAGTTTGATAGGGATTTCTAGTTCATGTGTGTCTCTTCCTAGATGGTACTATTATCTCTCACTTAGAGGCTCACTTCCCCCCCCCCCTTTTGCAGTAAGAGAACCTAGACACAGTTGCATTTCACACTCATCAAATACACTCACCTTTCTTTTCGAAGATACCATTGCATCACTCCCTTGGGCTGACAGCTAGAGCCAAGGCAAATCTGTAAGTATTTGGAAACCAGCCATCATACCGGATGGGACTCCTACACCAAACAGTGTGAGGTTTGACTGGGACTTCATATCGGGGAGATCCCTTGAATGTTGGTGGGTCTAGCACTATCAACACAACCTTGGTGAGGATTCTCTCCAAGCTCTGTTTGTGACCTCTAATTTCCCATTTTCTTGAGCGTGATAGGAAGTGGATGTATTATGTTTGATATTGTGCTTCCTAATGATATATTCAAATAAATTGGATGTGAATTGTGCTCCTTCATCAATGACTACCTCCCTTGGACACCCAAACATGTAGACAATGTTTTCTCTTAAAAATTCTACCACTTTCGTAGGTGCTACTTTGACTGCCTTTGTCTCAACCCACTTTGTAAAGTAATCAGTGAAAACAATGATGTACTTTTTCTTTCTTGATGGTGGATCAATTGGCCTAGTGAAATAAATGCACAACTTGTCAAATTGCTATAAGCCAACTTGAGGTTGTAGGGGCATTTCACCCCTAGGTGTGGGTTTTCCCATCTATTGGCATTGATCGCATCTAGTGGTATATCTTCTTGCATCTTGATGTAAAGTGGGCCAATAGTAACTATCCTATAAAACTTTAAAAGTTGTCCTTCTTGCAACAAAATGACATCTAAAAGGCCCATCATGACATGCTGAGAGGATGTCAAAGACTTCATCTTCTCTTACACATCTACTTAAGATTCAGTTTTGTCCTAATCTAAAAATATTTCTCTTGATCCAAGTGAAAGGAGAGCTTTTCCTTATAATCTTGCTTTTCTCCCTGGATAATAGATTAGGAGGGAAACTCCCAACAACCAAGTAGTTTGCTATGTCATAAAACCAAGGACAAAGCATTGAGATGGAAAAGAGGTGCTCATCTGACAGTTGATCATCCACCATATCTTAATTTCCTTCAGACAAGGTTATCCTAGACAAAAAATATGCAACCACATTTTATTTCCCCAATTTTTCAATAATAGTCAAATCAAATTGTTTTAACAACAACAACCATGAAATTATCCTAGCATTAAGATTAAGCTTGTTCATCAAATATTTAATGCTTGTATGATAAGCACCGAGTGATATAGTGCCTAAATTTGTTTAAATAATGCACTACAACTAAGATTTTTTTCAGTGAAAGTGTAATTCAGCTTAGCTTTAGACAAATTCTAACTAATGAAATAAATATCATAAGGTAGCTTATCCTCTACGTGCCCCAAGGATCCCCGCGCATATTTATCTGATGCATCAGTATGGATATGGAAAGGAAATTTCTAGTTGTGATCCAGATTTAAATAGGAACGCAACACATTACCTAGATAACCATAAATACAGAGATACAAAAGAAATAAAACTTCATTTCATTAATATAAAATACTAAAATATGCTTACAAACAAAAAATGAAATAACCTATCTTGGGCAATGGTAGCTTATCTCTGAGGAGAGATGTGGTGGCTAGATGCCTCTGAACTATGTTACAATGAGGCTTGAAGGCCTCTTTATTGTTTATAAACAACAAAAACCTAACCCTAGGAAATGAAGTGCCAAACTATGGGCCCCGTTTTGGGTAAATTGGTACATCAACTTCCCGAGGTCGTAACTTTGGCATACGATCTCCGCTTGTTGAGCACAATACCTCGTTAGAAAGATCTATATGAGGACTATAACTTTGGGATGAGAAACCTCAATCCATGGAACTTTGTTGCTCTGAGTTTTCCCAAAAAACGTTGTTTAGGGCCTCAAAATGGCTTCGTAAGTTTAGGACCTAAAAAACTACCAAAAATAGTCAATTGTGTTATAATTAAGGAAACTGAAAAAACTGAAAGAGATAGTTGTGGGGGTCCAAGTGGGATAGGTGGGTGGCTATCAAAATCCCCCTGGATCATTCCTCCCCCCTTAGGAAGCAATGGTCCCCATTGCGTTGAGTGCC
Organism: Pinus taeda; assembly: GCA_000404065.3. Lineage (NCBI taxonomy): Eukaryota > Viridiplantae > Streptophyta > Pinopsida > Pinales > Pinaceae > Pinus > Pinus taeda. The sequence goes on along the minus strand of APFE031195498.1, from coordinate 83,921 downwards.
TCCATGAGATGCGAAAACTTCTACTAAACTTGGTCCCTGGTGAGTTGTTTTGCAATCTCTGATGTGTCTAGTAATGGTGGGAAACATGGTCCGGGGTGGTCCACATTGAACACCCAGTGCAAGCCAAGAAATGGGGGAATGTTGTGCTCAAAGCATCATTTCACACAGCCTTGGTAATGGTGTGAGGACCATATCGGAGTGGTCTGAGCTTCTAATGGGCTCTTGTAAGGTGTTCTTTCTGTAAATGCAACCAGTCTTTGTCACTCGCTTGAAACTTGTATGGTACCTGATGTTGATCATGTCACTGCTTGTACTTGGCATTTTATAGAATGGAGCGGCGATATATCGACCCATTGGGTAAAGGTGCTCCAGGAGTCAGATCGAATGAATGTTTGACTTGACAGTACAATGGTACCCCCGTGGGTGAGGAGAAGATGTTCCTATATTTTTTCATGACCGTATCCATCTGTTATTGTTGTTGTGTGGAGGAACCCTTCGCAGGGGTCATGGATGTGGTGATGATCTTCCCCTTACTTTGGGAGTGAACCAGACAGAAAATGAAATTCCTAGTCTGGGAGATGATCTTGCTACATTTCTTAGCAGAGATCAAAGAGTTGGCCGCGGGTGGGGCTACCTCTGGTATCCTGTATAATGAATTACCCAAAGAAATAATAATAGTGCAAGGCCTTGAATCATACACAACATGTCACTTCCACAAGTATGGTTGGCCTAATAATACATCACAAACATCAAGAGGTGCAACGTCACACAATACCTCATTTGTGAAGGGCTTTATGCTATAGGGAAGGTGGCACTGCTGGCAGACTCGGAGATCTCGCCCTTGGTGGAGCCACCCAATGTTGTATGACTATAGGTGTGGTGTAGTTGGTAGGCCTAGTCTCTTCATGTGCTCTTCTGAAATGAGGCTATTTTGGCTCCCACTGTCAACAATGAATTGTAGCGGCAAACCCCTCACCCAGATTATGAGTGAAAAAGATGTTCCCCTCCTTTAGATCTTCGGGCTCATTATTATGGACCTTAGTGATGGAAACAGTGGTGTTGGGCTTCGCATCAATGATTTTCTTCCCTTTGTCATTCACCTTGTCAGGTTCTGACTCAGGGTCAGAACATGCACCTGATTCGGAAGCCTTCAACTTGGCCACCAACAACTGCTTGGTCTGACACTCACTTATTTTGTGAGTGGGGCTCGTAGGGAACTCACACCACTTTCCTATGTCCTTCCTTGACTTCGTGGTGTTTTTAATTTGTTGCGGCTTCGATAGTTTGTCTTGGATCACCTTGTCTTGGCTTTGTCCTTGGTGCTGTGGTTTGGGGAAGCCTTTCCCCTGTTTCGGATTCGTGGATCCAAAGTCTCACTTCTTCTGTTTAAACATATGCTCGATTTTGAAAGCGTATCGGTACACTGTGCAGAGCAAGGACATATTCAGGAACTTCATCTTGCCTTGGATGTATCTATGTAAGAAACCATGGTATTTAAGTACCTTATGTAGCTCATAATCCTTGATACCCAAGTTTGTGCAAAGGGTATGAAAAATACTTGTGAACTTCGGCACATCTTGGTCCCTTCCCTATCGCAACGTTGTCCACTTTATGTATTTGTCCTCATAGATCCTGATAGGGTAGTACTACTCCTTGATGGCATCCCAGAATGAATTCCAAGTGAGTGTGGCTAAAAATAGTGGGCTCATACTTTCATCCTTCTACTCGCACTAGGTTTCCCACCAGTCCTTGACATGGGGAGCTGCTTTGAGAAGTACAAATGATATTTTCCTGGTTGGAAAAATCATGAATAGGAAAATACCCTTCTAGCATATTTAACCATTTATCTACAACATCTGCATCTATCTAACCCTCAAATATGGGGATTTAAAAGTTAAATTGTATCTTAAAGGGTGTGGCATTTCTAGAGTAGCTGTTGGAAGTAGATGCATTTCCCATGGGTAGCCACTGAAGGATCTGGACAAAGTTGTCCATCATTGTGTTCCTTTATCGCTCAAGGGCTTCTTTGAGAAAGATTTTGATAGGATCTCCTGCCCCCTCATTTTTCTTATCATCTGCCATGGGAGGTCGTTGGGATTTGCGAGGCTGGTATTACAAAGGTTCGACTAGTTCAAGCCCTAACTCCTTATATCCCAACCTCATTAGGGACATGCAAAGAAAAACAAAGAAAGAGCAGACTGTTATGATACCACTGATCTAGATTTAAACAAGAACGCAACAAATTACAGAGATAACCATAAATACAGAGATACAATAGAAATAAAACTTAATTTCATTAATATAAAATATTGAAATATTCTTATAAATAGAAATGGAAATAAACTAACTCAGACGATGTTAGGTTATCTCTGAGGAGAAATGTGGCGGCTACATGCCTCTAAACTATGTTACAATGAGGCTCAAAGGCCTATTTATTGTTGAGAAATAATGGAAAACCCTAAAAATCCAAAAACCTAACCCTAGGAGATGAAGCGCCAAACTATGGGCCCCGTTTTGGGTAAATTGGTACATCAACTTCCCAGGGTTGTAACTTTGGCATGCGATCTTCGTTTGATGTGCACAATACCTCGTTAGAAATATCTATCCGAGGACTACAACTTTGAGACTGGACCCATATTTTTCCCAAGTTTCCCAAAGAACTTCTTTTAGGGCGTCAAAATGGCTCCGGAAGTTCATGACCTGAAAAACTACCAAAAATAGTCAATTGTGCTACAATTAAGGAAACTGCAAAAGAACTAAAAGAGACAGTTGTGAGGGTCCAAGCGTGATAGGTAGGTGGCCACCAACATCCACCTGGATCAAGTTTGGATCCCTTAGGATGGATGCAATGGTCAAATTTTCTTTCAACACTTCAAGGGCCTCTTGACAACTGTTGTTCCAATAGAAATCTGAATCTTTGGCCAGTAAGCCAAACAAATGTGAAGCCACTTCACTAAAGTCTTTGATGAATCTCCTATAACACCCATATAATCCCAAGAATCTCCTCACATCTCTATGCTTCTGAGGGGTAGGGACTCTTTTGATAATGGAAATTTTTTTTGGGTCTACCTATATCCCTACCTTGGATATGAAATGTCCAAGGATAGTCCCCTCATTCATCAAGAACTTACATTTCTCAGGGCTTAGACAGATATTCATTTCAATGCATTTCTTCAAAACCTTGCACCAATTGGAGAGGGGTTCACGGAAATCACATCCATAAATAGTGAAATCATGCATGTATATTTCAACAAAGTCATGAACCAATGTAGCAAAAATATTCAAAACTTCCCTTTGGAAAGTAACAGGGGAATTGCACAAACCAAATGGAAGAACTCTATAAGAAAATGTACCCCAAGGATGTGTGAATTTGGTCTTATATTGGTCTTCGGGGCTGATTTGGATATGATTGTATCCACTAAATCCATCGAGGAAGGAGAAGAATTTTTTTCCTGCAAGGCTATCTAGGACTTGATCAATGAAGGGAAAAGACAAATGTTCCTTCCTTTTAGCCTTGGTGAGTTCCCGATAATCAACACATATCCTCCACTTCCCATTATTCTTAGGAACTAAGATTGTCTCAATATGAAAATCAACCATGGCCAACCATGGTCATCCTTGGTCCAACGTCACATTATGACAAAGATTGTCTTAATGTTTAAATCAACCATGGTAAACAATGGTCAACCAAGTTTATTTCAAGGTTTATAATAATTATCTAAGGTTTTATATACCTAGGATTTATAATATTAATATGTTGGATTTAAAATTATTCCCTTGGGTTTATAAACCCTTGGCTTTTTAGTATTAATCCCTTGGGTTTATAATATCAATCCATTGGGTTTATTGATCCAAGGGTTCATATTCTTATGGTATAAAATTATTCATAGGGTTTATAATATTAACTTTTGTGTTTAATAGAAATCCCTTTTTTTTATAATCATGGTCAACCATGATCCAAGGTCACATTGTGACAAAGCTTTTGTCAATATGAAAATCAACCATGGTGGAATGTCGCATTGTGACAAAGGTTGTCTCAATATGAAAATGGGCCATGGTCAACTATGTTTATTTTAGGGTTTACAATATTAATCTCTTGGATTTAATATTTTTCCCTTGGGTTTACAATATCTTGGGTTAATAAGATAATTCCTTGGGTTTAATATAAATCCATTGGGTTTTTAATCATGATCATTTATGGTTAACCATGGTCCAACATCACATTGTGACTAAGATTTTCTCACTATGAAAATCAACCATGGTCCAACTTCGCATTGTAACAAAGATTGCGTCGATTTGAAAATAAATCATGCTCAACAATGGTCAAGCATGGTTGAACGTTGCATTGTGACAAAGATGTTCTTATTATGAAAATGAACCATGGTGAACCATAGTCAACCATCTTTATTTTAGGGTTTATAATATTTATCTTTCGATTTATATTCCTTAGATTTATAATATTAATCCCTTAGGTTAAATATTATTGTCTAGGGTTTATAATACCTTAGGTTTATGATATTAATCCCCTAAATTTATTAATCTAAGGGTTCGTATTCCTAGTGTATAATATTATTCCCTTAAGTTTGTTAATCTCTTAGGTTTATAATATTTATCCTTTAGGTTTACTAATCCATTGGATTTATAATACTAATAATCCCATGAGCTTATTAATACCTTGGGTTTAAAATGTTAATTCCTAGGGTTTATTAATCCCATATGTTTTTAATATTAATTCCTTGGGTTTGTTGATCATTTAGGTTTATAATATTTATGCCTCGTGTTTACTATGTCATTGGGTTTATCATATTAAACACTTGTGTTTATTAGTCGCTTTGTTTTATAATATTAATAACTCCTTGGGTTTATAATCCTTTCAGCTTCCTAATCCTTAGGGTTTATTAATCACTTGGGATTTTAATATTAGTTTGTTTGGTTTATTGATTCCTTGGGTTCATTAATCGATTAGATTTATTAATCATTTGTATTTATAATATTAATTCATTGGGTTTATAATATTAATAATCCCTTGGGTTTATTGATCCCTTGTGTTTATCATATTAATAATCCCTTGGCTTTGTTGATCCATTGAGTTTATAACACTAATACCTTGAATTTTATAATTCTTTGGGTTGGTAATATTAATATCTTGGGTTTCTAATATTAATAATTTGTTGGGTTTATTAAACCCTAGTATTAAGCGTTAAATATTAGTCCTAGGGTTTAATATTAATCCCTTAGGTTTATAATGCTTATCCCTTTAGTTTATTAATTCGTTGGGTTAAGAATATTAACAATCTCTAAATTTTATTGATTGCTTGGGGTTATAATATTAATAACGATGAGAATTTATCAATCCTTTGGGTTTAAAATTTTAATTCTTAGGCTTTATTAATCTCTTGTGTTTTTAATATTGATCCCTTGGGCTTATTGATCCCTTAGGTTTTTAATATTTATCCCTTGGGTTCACTAATTCCTTGCGTTTATATAATTAAACCCTTGGGTTTATTTGTTCCTTGGGTTTATAATATTAATAATCCCTTGGTTTTATTGATCTTTTGTGTTTATAATATTAATAATTCCCTAGGTTTGTTGATCTATTGGGTTAATAACATTAATTCCTTGAGTTTTCTAATTCTTTGGGTTGGTAATACTAATACCTTGGGTTTATAATATTAAGAATTCCTTGGGTTTATTAAACCCCAATATTAAGGACTAAATATTAGTCCTATGGTTTAATATTAATCCCTTAGGTTTATAATGTCTATCCCTTTAGTTTATTAACTTGTTGGGTTTATCATATTAACAATCCCTAGGGTCTATTGATCCCTTAGGTTTATAATATTAATAGTGATGTGAGTTTATCAATCCTTCAGGTTTAAAATATTAATTCCTGTGCTTTGTTAATCCCTTAGGGTTTTAATATTGATTCCTTGTGTTTTTTGATACCTTATGTGTATAATATTTTCCCCATGGGTTTACTAATTCCTTGGATTTATAATATTAAAAGCTTTGGTTTATTTTTTCCTTAAGTTTATAGTATTAATAATCCCCTCAGTTTATTATTTAATCCCGTGGATTTATTAATCCTTTGAGTTTAAAATATTAATTCCTAGGGTTTATTAATCGCTTGGGTTTTTAATATTAGTTTGTTGGGTTTATTGATTCATTTAGTTTATTAATCATTTGAGTTTATTAATAATTTTTATTTATAATGTTAATTCCTTGGGTTTATAATATTAATAATCCCTTGGGGTTATTGATCCCTTGTGTTTATAATATTAATAATCCCATGAGTTTGTTGCTCCAATGGGTTTACTACATTATTCCCTTAGTTTCTTAATTCTTTATGTTGGTAATATTAATCCCTTAGGTTTACAATATTAATAGTCCCTTGGGTTTATTAAACCCTAATATTAAGGGTTAAATATTAGTCATGGGTTTAATATTAATCCCTTAGGTTTATAATGTTTATCCCTTTGGTTTATTAATTCGTTGGGTTTATAATATTAACAACCCCTGGGGATTATTGATCGCTTGGGTTTGTAATATTAATAGTCATCTAGATTTATCAATCCTTTGAGTTAAAAATATTCATTCATAGGCTTTATTAATTCCTTGTGTTTTTAAGTTTGAACCATTGGGTTTATTGATCCGTAGGTTTCTGATATTTATCTCTTGGGTTTACTAATTCCATGGGTTTATAATATTAAATGTGTGAGTTTATAATATTAAACCCTTGGATTTATTAGTCCCTTGGGTTTATAATATTAAGAATTCCTTGGGCTTATAATTTAATCCCTTGGGTTTATTTATCCCTTCAGTTTAAAATATTAATTCCTAGGGTTTATTAATCCCTTATGTTTTTCATATTCGTCCTTGGGTTTCTTGATTCCTTACGTTTATATTATTTATCCCTTGGGTTAACTAACTCGTTAGGTTTATAATATAAATAATGTGAAGGGTTTATCAATCCATTCAGTTTAAAATGATAATTCCTAGGGTTTATTAATCTCATGCATTTTTAATATTGATTCCTTGGGATTGTTGGTCATTTATGTTTATATTATTTATCCCTTGGGTTTATTAGTCGTTTCAATTTATTATATTAATAATCATGTGTTGTGTTTATTAAACCTTAGGTTTAGTTAATAATTTTAATTTAGTTTAAGTAAATATTTACACCACACAATTTTACCAAGTGGCCTCAACTCACCCCGAGGGGAAATCGAGTATGTTGGCCACCAATGAGAATTATACACCATCCAAAAGAAAAATTGCTTCAGTCTTTCTAACAAGGCCAGGTAAGTCTCAGTCTCATGTCCAAATACTATATAACATCTCACATAAACAATAGAAAATTTAAATGCTATCCACATAAAGAAAAAATAAGCATATAGGAACTAATCCTTCTTGACATTCTGCTCCTCAAAGTCTGAGGCAGCAGGGGCGGGATCTTCAACAGTAGCCTCTGCCATTCCATACATGTCCATGATACAAGGGATGTGATAGTCGATACGATCCATCCTGATATCGTGTTTGTGCAACTAAAATAGGATTTTCTCCATGTCTTTTTTGTAATTGGGCAAGCCCTACAGTGTGACTGCCATCCCCACATAAATTTGTTCCATCGCTTTACCAATCAGAAGTACGGGTACAGGGTGTGCTTGAGTTGTGTATCCTACCTCCTGTATTCCCTGGGTCAGGAACCATCGTCCTCCAAACTTTTATCTCGTCGTCTAATTCCCTTTCCTGTTTTATCTCAGCTTCCTAGTCATTAATCAAATTATGGATACCTTTGTCTGTCTCATCCCTATATGTCACGAATGCGTTTGCTATGAGGTGCACAACAGGCTTGTGGGCCTTGCAACCTTCCATTTTGCTTGGTCTCTTGGCTGTTGGGGGGTCGGGCCCTTACTGCCACGACCATGTCCTCTTTTTGTTGGAGCCATGCCTTGTTCCTTGATGCCCTGTAGACATTCAACCACCATTGGATTCATCAGTCTGTTCGCATCAACCCATCGCAACTAGTCATGCCTTGCTTCTCTACCGTGCTTGTCCTATGATGGGTTAAGGTATCCCTCTGCCCACAAGTAGCCAGGGGAATTGGCTTCTAAGCGCGGTTCCCCAATCTTTTCACTATGCCTCTCCCCCTTGCCATGGTGCAGTTGCTAGTCAACCCCTTGCAGTTGGAGCAAGGCTTTTAGGTCCATGTGGAACCAAACTTTGCAATTTTTGTCATACTAGCATGTCCCTCCCTCATCCATCAAATTCCTACCAAGGTTGTGCTTGCCCCTCTGCCACTTATGCCACCCAGGGTCCCTAGCTATGCTCTTGCTACCATGCATATGCAAATGCTAGGGTTTTTGTAGTGAATTGTTGGCGTTGCTAATGTTTCGTCCCCCTACCCACAACTCTTTCTTACCTCTCTCGGCATCACTCAGCCCCCCAGACATGACTTTCCCGTTATCCCCAATACCCCCAGTCTGAGCAAACAAGTAGGGGCCTAAATCTCGACTTGACCCAGTATTATCTATGTCATTGCCAAAACTTTGGCTTAAAAGCAATATGAATGAAACGCAGAGACGAGCCATGGCCCTCCCTTTCCTCCCTTGGTTTCTCCCTGACTGTGCTAAGCCCCATTGAGATAGCCTCTTACCTCTCCCTTCCCCCCAGCATAACCCCCACCGACGCATGTAATTACTGCAGGAACTGACCAGAGCATATAAATTAAACAGGAGTGATACTAGACTACATACTAGAGAGTCGTTGTTAGCCTGTAGACAAAGTTCCTCCACCTCTCTTTTGCTTTGAACTAACTTCCTTCTCCACTGTGAAATTCACTTGCCCGGCACGTTGAATACCATTCCTATCTCCACCACCCTTCCTTATTCCTCTCTCTGCCACCTTGCCAACCCACATCCCATGCATTCATAGATAAGGACACTGCACCCCCTGCCTTAAGCATGTTGGGGGCGGCTGTAATAAACGCCCTGGTACTAACCATGTGACGTCAAGGCCTGTCGCCTCTGACACCCTCTCTCATCTCGATCGGGAGCATATTATTATATATTTTATATATATTATTTATGTACTACCCATATCCATAGATATATATATTATTTATATAATATTATTATATTTATATATAATTATTATAATATATATATATATATATATATATATATCGTTAATATTGTATAAATAATTACTTTAATACATAGTATGCCTATAGTGGATATTCACTATTACTCCAAGAATATATAAAATATAATTGCTATCATATTTATAAATATATAATAATTATTAATCATACTAATGGTGAGAATTAAATACATAATACTAATAAAAACTATATATTTTTTGTTTTTTTTTTTTTTTTGCTAAGCAAGAGCGGATCCTTCTAATCAATTAAAAAGAGAAATAGTGTACAAAAGGCGAATGCGGTGGTGAGGCCCACCAATATGATAGACCTACCCCAATTCATGGTCAAAAGACTACAAGGAGAACCCAGCGACGTAGGCCCGCCAAAACAAACAAGCAGTCCAACACAGACTGTTGGATCTTGATCTGAAGATCCAATGGATCAAAAGCATATCGGGTGGCCAATAAGCACACCTTTTAACAAACCAATCAAATCTGATGACCCAATAGACCATAATATATAATCCTATCAGGTCCGTTTTTGACTTATCCTTTGATCACTTTAACCTCCCGAAATCTATCATTTGCGTGTAATCCTAGAGAGGTCGTGTGAATAGCTTGAGACATAACAACTATTTCAGACCCACCAACATGCACGCAAAATCCTGGCCATGGATTAGCCTCACTAGATCTAACGGTTAAGGATCATATCACGCAGACTAAGAGCACCGATAGTTACCATGCGATGAAGGTGGCATTTCCTCCTCGCCCTTAGCCACGTGTCACATGATGAGTGGAATCACTCCCGTTTGTGAAAAACCACTTCCGGCTTGATGAGCATGCAATATACTAGAAACCACTCCGAGGGTAGTAAAGCTATTCACCGGGAAAAAAGCTTGGGTTTTGCGTTTACCGAGAAAATCTGGGCTTCATCGCATGGGCCAAAGGGAGATGAAGATCCCTTCTTCTAGCCGTTCTCCTGAGACATATGGTTTGCCGTTACCTGAGTTAATGAGGCCACCATAGACCTGCATCCTAAAAAAGGCCTCGCATATGTCATAACTCTTCATAAAGATTCTAGATCAACTAGACCCCATCTCTGTGGCTCTGCTGTCAATCGTTGAGGGGCCGTGGATGAGCATACCTCCTTCAACCTTTCATCCATTATCTCCTCCCATGAGAAGCACAAATCGATATTGTTGTTTCGTACTCCCTCATCGGCTAGCCAATCCGCAACTTTGTTGGCTTCCCTACAAACATGTGCCCACCTGAGAGCTCTCAGCATTCTTAGGTGCACTTGAATTCTTTGGTAGACTTGCAGAAGCCACTAGTGTTCTAAGATTTTCTTAGGGGCACCGCCAACATTTATCCTCTTCACTGAGTTAATGACTAATTCTGAATCAGCCTCCATAATCACATTGTGAATGTTGTACTTGAGCAGTGTTTCTAGGCAACATTCCATCGCCATGAGCTCAGCCATGTTGTTGGTTGCTTGTCCTGGATAACTGTGGAAGATGATTTGTATGTTTCCTTCCTCATCCCTCAAGACCCCTCCATAACCAACTTCTCCTCGATTCCCTTTTGAAGACCCGTCTATGTTAAATTCTAAGAAACCATAAGAAGGGGGTTGCGAAGAAGACTTTTCTACTGAGGGTTTCTTATTAATCTGCATTGAACCCTGAGGGGAATTAACCTTGAGCTCTAACTTCTCCAGAATTCTGGCCTCTCTTTGACCGATGGGTTTACCTGTAGCTGCACCTCCCAAGATATGAATAGTTTCTTTGATTTGTTTAAGGATTAGCTTGAGTAGGTTTCCCACCGGACTCGCTCTCTCCTTGAAAATACTGTTGTTGTGCTCCTTCCATACATTCCAGATTATGAATCCTAGGGTCAACATCTAGGCAGAGTTTATGATCTCATTTTCCAAAAAAAAATCTGCCAATTCTTCAAAGTAGTGATGATGTCATTAACATCTCTGTCTATCTGCTCAAAGACTTCTCCAACCCAATTCCAAAGTCTTGTGGTGAAAGTGCATCTATTCAGGCGATGATTTGTAGTTTCTTCCTGTTGTCTACATAAGTGACATCTTGAGGGACCAACAAAGCCTCTTTTTTTATGGTTATCACATGTTAGAATCTTGCCCTAGTGAACCAGCCACTTGAACAGTTTGACTTTCATCCAATGAGGATTTTCCTAGATTTCTTTCCACTTCTTATCTGTGTTTGAAAGGTTAAACCCTGCATCTATCCTTTTGGCTTCTTTAAGGTTGAAGAGACCTGCCTTGTTCTTTCCCCATCTTAGTTGATCGTTCAAGTTTGAGTTTAAGATTTGTCTCTTGTCTAAAATAATTTTAAGGGCTATAGCTTGAGTATGTAGCATGCCCATTCCTCTATAATCTGGAAGTTTCCATGTTCTCCATTTCCCATTGTTCCTTGATTAGTCGCAGTAGTAAATTATCCACCTTAATCCTTTGTTGATGGTATCAGTGTGAATGTCTACTATTATTCACTTCGGAGATTGTCCTCCTGCTGCCAATTATCCTCCCAGAACCAAGCCAGATTACCATTTCTGATCTCCTAGAAACTGTGATTTTGGACTAGGGCCCTGTTCTCCCATGCGCTATTCCAAATTGTAGAACATTTTAATTGTCATGTCATTCTGATTAGATTCTTCTCCTGCCATTCGCTAGCATATTTTTGCTTCCAAAGTTTTTCCCAGGGGGCTTGTATTTCTATTAGCCATCTCCACCAAATTTTGGCACCAAGAACTCTATTAAGAATTCCTGGGTCATGAAGACCCAAGCCGCCATGGGACTTAGGTTTTCACACTTTGTCCCATGCCACAAGGGCCCATTTCTTCTTTTCTTCACCTTTCCCCCAGAGAAAGTCTCTTTGAATGTTTCTTATATTAGTAATTACACCAGTTGGTGTTGGAATGGCAGATACCATATAGATAGGGATACTTTGTAGGATAGCCTTAATTAGAATCAGTCTCCCTGCTAGATTTAGTGCTCTATTTGTCCATTTTATAATCTTGTATTTTAGCTTATTAAGAATAGGCTCCCAGATACATTTGTGAAGTGGTTTTTCAATGAGAGGAACTCCCATGTACTTCGTAGGTAGTGACTCCCTTTGAAAGCCCAAAATTATGGAAAGATTTCTTTGTATTGAAATATCCGTATTGAAAAAGAAAATCTTAGATTTAGTAAAACCTTTGTGCCTGCTACCCTAGAAAACTCACTCAGAATCTGTTTCAATGCTTTGGCTTCCTTGACAGTGGGTGTGCCTTGAAGCATGGTATCATCCACAAATTGATGTTGTGTCACCATGTCACCACCTTGAGTGAGTCTCAGACCCTGAATTCTCCCTTCCTCCTTAGCAACTCTAATAGCTCTCCCTAACCCTTCCATCATTAGAATGAAAAGGAAAGGAGAAAGAGGATCTCCTTGCCTGAGTCCTCTAGAAGGCTTGAAGGTTCTTGAAGGAGATGTTATAGCTCCAAATCTCATTCTTGATGTTTGTTATGCTGCACTCATGGCCTAGGGCAACCCCTCCTTCTAGACTTGGTCCAAATATTTAAAAAACAATGTTTTACTCCCTATACGTGACATTGCCCTGAGCTAAACACGTGCGTACACGGGTTTGTGTATACGCAACCCGTGTATATGTCTTAAAATACTTAAAAAATTAAATATCCTTAATTTTGGGCAAAAATCACGGGTTTTACTTGTTGATTACCTATTAGTGCTCATGGCCCAACTGTTCCCAACGAATTCCCAACTAAAAAACTACTTTGGCAGAGGTATAAAAGGCTTCAATGGGAAGGCCTAAAGTAGGAGAAGAGAGAGAAAGATCACTCTGCTGAGATTATCCCTAACCAGGTCTGAAGATCCCTGTGCTTCCAACACCTCCCCCAATACAGGAAACCCTTGTTTCCTTGTGTTCTGATGTCTTTCTACTAATTAATATATCTTGGAGTAAGTCATGGAAAGAGTTTGTTGAAGGCTTGAGATTGGGCGAATCCAGAGGACGGTTCCACTTGGAGGCTGTGGAAGGAAGACTCAGGTGAAATCATTCCTTTTTGTATTTTAGTTATCTATAATAAAAGAAACACTTGTCTTGTTCCTGATATAAATCTTCTTCATGTTTATGATATCAATGTTATGATTCACATATGAATGGTTGTTTTAATTCTATAACTAACTACCTTTCAATATGCTATGAAGATGATTTCTTTATGATGCTTGGTCAATATACTGTTGTACTTTCTGAAATTGATTGTTTTGTAGGTTGAAGGACTAAAAGGAACTCCAAGAGGGTTTGGATGCTGGCTGGATCTTCCCAAACGAAGGACCCCCAGGTGCACCTCTCTTCGTACAGTTTGTTTATATTAGCATCATGGCTGTGTGGAATGTGTGTTTTTCTTTGTAGATAACCTACGATATGCTAGGGTATCAACCCAAGACCCTAGGGGAATTTATCCCTTAACAAAATTAGTGACTCCAATAGGGACAACAGTATTGTTGTTCCTAGTTTGGATTTGTTCAAGCCAATCAGGGCTCAGTTGTCTATTTGCTTGCTGTTACTGTGTAGTCTGTTCCTGTAGGAACTTAAATTGTAAGTTTGATTAGTTTCTTAAGACTATTTTTTGTTTTTCCTTGTAATCTTTTATATATGATGTTTTTCTAGTTTACAGAAGTGTATATACACATCTTTCCTTAAGTAAACCTGTGTATATGCTGGTTTCCTTAAGCTAAATAGTGTATACATGCAGCTATGTACTAACATAGTCGCGTATACCCTAAAATTTTCAAGATTTTCCAAATATTTTTGTTTCTAAAGATCTATTTGCTGGTCTGAATTAGTCCTGAACAGTTACTTTTCTATGTCAGTCTTTATCTCTACAACAAGTCCGTGATTTCAAATTCTCTTCGGTTGTAGTGAGTATTGGTCTTGTTTTGTTTTGTCGCAAGCGTAATCTTTTTTGTTTAAGCACACAAGATTTTTTGCTAGGAACCTTAGCTGCTCTGGTCATCCAGGGAAGAAAGATTGGTCTCAATCTTTGTGTCAAATCTTGTTTTGGTGACTCTTTTGTTTGCATGTCACAACTACATCTTTATGACCATTTAATTTCTTGCTTTTTGAAAGTTGTTGTGTGATCGTTTTGAGAGTTCTCTTTCTTGATTTTTTATCGTTGTCACCAAGCTTCTTGGGCTACTTTTTGATTGTTAAGAGCATTTTAAAACACGCCTTTTGTGGAGTTTTCACCCGTTTTGTGTTGTAAACTTGCAAAGTGTTTTGTTTCCTATTCTTCAATCATAGAGTTTCAGTCTTAGTTGGAGCACTTTTGAAAAGTCATTTTTGTTTTTCCTTTTGAAGAAAACTTCTTGAAAACTTGGATTTTGCTTTCTTTGGCCCTGTTTGAATTTAGTTTCTTTTTTGCGAGTGAAAGTGCATTTTTGTTTGTCTTGAAACTTGCTTTTTGTGTTTGGATGAAAATGAGCATTAGCAACTTATATTCTATCTAAACATCTTAAGTGGCAAATTAGAATTGATAAACAAGCTACTTTCATTTCTTGATTTAGAGTAGTCTTAAGTTTTGCATCGGCATGTACTCATTGCATTAGGATAGATTTGTGCATATTTTTAGAGCATCCATAGTTTTGTTAATTTTTGTGAGTGTGAAGCTTGAGTAAAAGAAAAAAAAAAGAAAAATTTGTTGCTTTCTTTGAAGTTCCTCTGAACCTAGTAGAAATTTCTTTCATCGAAGAACAAATTGAGTGCATTTGCATATAGTTTGGTTTTTATTAATTTCTTTTCCGTCAAAACACCACAAGTTTCATTTCCACTTATCCCTTGACTTAAGAACAGCCCATTTAAAAACAAGCACTAATTAAAATACACTAAAACTTTTTTTAATTGTCAAGTTAGACACACCAACAAGTTCTAGGATATTTTAGGGCCTTGGATTAGGCGAGTGGAGAGGAAACTAACCAAGGCCATTTAAACTATCAAACATAGGAGTCTGAATAGTGAGTGCAAATGCAATAGCATTAGGGAGACCAGGAAAGCTCCAGATCTAGTTGTTAAGCATGAGGGTTTTTGAAGATAAGGAAGAGAGATACCCCCTCTCCTACTTGTTGGATCTTACCTCAAGACTGTTCCGCCTTGATTTTGACACGATTTGGTAACCTTAGTTGTTACTCCTAGGGATCTACATAGGTGGTCGCGGAGGGGAATCCTATGGCACCTGAGGTTGACGTTGTATCATTCTCAATAGTACTACTGGAGGGCACCCTTGTGAAGCTTGGGGCCTTGCACCGGCGCAGGTTGTTGTTAGGAGGTCAGCTTAACTTCCTCTGTTACCTTCGCTAGTAGGACTGGGCTGTTATTATCTCGGACTATCTTTGGAAGGCCCCTTACTTCACTTTCTTGTATTTTGGTGTCTGGTCCTCATCACCTGGAGAGGAAATACTCGAAAGTTGTTTGACTGGCTGACATATTTTAGGGACTTTTTAGTGTGTGCTCTGTGCTCTTAGTTGGCCTAGCTTTCATTTTTTTTCTTGAGTCTTTAATTATATCTTAATAAAAAATTTAAAGTGGCTGACCAATCACCGAGATGGTCTTGAAGACTTCGTGGTATTTCACATCCAAGTTTAGAGGCTTCTCCTAGAAGGCGGAGAGGTAATACTGCCGGTCGGTTTCATTCCATGGTAGCTGATGCATCAGGGATTGATCCTCCTCTCAGGGACATTAGTGTTCAAGACAAGCCTGATACTTCCGCAGAACAAGAAAGGAACACCCCAGTTCTTTCTTGAGTTCTCTTTCAATCGAAAGATACCATAGAGGTAGAAGAACTCCAAGAGTCACTAGTAGCTCCAAATTCTCCCTTACCTTCTAGCTATCTAGATGTATTACAATACGTTGGGACTCCGACGCATAGATCATCAAGTCCAGGTCATATTACGCACTTACCATCAATGACCACTACTGGAAGCATGGCTTCTACCACAAGTGCTACAACTATGTAGACTCCAACATCAGTACAAGGGGGAGGAACTATTTCCATCCCCTCTGCATTTTTATTTGGGTCTTTTGCTAACACATCCTTAGTTGGGTCTACCTCCATTCCTTCTACGAGTGGAAATTCCCAAGCCAATGCTTTTAGTTCTGGATTCTTCCTGTTTTGGCACCCATTCACAGGGTATTCTGTCAGTTCCATTTAGTGCCTCCACATCCATGATTGGTGGGTCAGCTTCATTTCA
The DNA here is from genome assembly GCA_000404065.3 of Pinus taeda. Classification (NCBI taxonomy): domain Eukaryota; kingdom Viridiplantae; phylum Streptophyta; class Pinopsida; order Pinales; family Pinaceae; genus Pinus; species Pinus taeda. The sequence goes on along the minus strand of APFE031195498.1, from coordinate 67,516 downwards.
GGGTTCTCCTTTTGGAAGTGGTCATATACCACATTCCAACCCAACAATAATATATATGCCTTTTTCTTCTACAGTACAAAGCAGCAACCCTTTTCAAGGTTGGAATAACCTTGTGGTTAGTGGCATGGGAACTGGGAATCCATTTATTAGCAAACAAGGGAATAGGCCATACTCCAGAGTTAGTTCATTTCGAAGTATCCCTCCCTTAGCTTCTGCTTGGAATTCGTATCAAGGGTTATCGACTCCTTATAATCCTTTAGGAGGGAGCTTTGCCAGTTATGGAGGTTTTTCAACCAGAGTTGGTCAAACTCCGAGTTTCGCTAGATCACAAGGTCCGCCTTTTGGTTTAGCTAGTTCTGCTAGTTACTTTAGGAAACCTGGTGCCTTCCAAAATCTAGGCCAATATATTCAGAACTTTGGGAGCTCTGCCTAGTCTGGGTGGAATCCCTAAGGTCCTCCTAGGCTTCCTTTTCTAGCAACATTGAACTTGCCAGATCTCACGAAATTAACAAATGATCCAATCAAATACAATCTGGCATGGCCTATGGTCCCAACCAAACTCCCTTCGAACATTTCAAACTTCGAGGGGAAGGGCGGTGAAGACCCAGGTGACCATGTAACCACATTCCATTTGTGGTCCTCATCAAACTCCCTCATTGATGACTCAATTAGGTTGAGGCTCTTTCAACAAACCTTGACTGGTAATGCGGCCAAGTGATATATAGACTTTCCAGGGGGCAGCTTTACATCTTTCGCTGACTTAGCTAACATTTTCTTAAATCATTTCCAGTTGCCTATCCGTTATGATGCCAGAATTGAACTTCTAGCCAATTCTCGTCAAGATATGGCAACTCACATTTCTTATCACATTCAAGAATGGAGATGAAGAAAGAGGCTCATTAAAGCCGAAATTCCTCCGGAATACCATCTCGAATGGTTTTTGAAATCTTTACAACCTGAAATCTCTAAGGATGTCTCCCTGTCCAGAGTCTATTCTGAGGAGCAAGCTATTTTTAGGGCCTAGCAATTAGAATTGATTTATTCTCAGTTTGGGATTCTACAAAAAATCTTGCCTAATGCTCCCAGGACTAAGGTTGATATAGCTAAGTAGAATCCAGATCCCCATACGGATGGTATCGTTGGATCAGTAGAAAGAAATATAGTGAACCTGTTGAGCCAATTGCAGTAGTTGTCTTTTCAAACTGCTCCTAACAACGAGGTCACATCGTCTAACGCTTCATCTTCCCAACCCTCTTCAATTAATGTCGTCCAATCTGCCAACCCCAAAGGAAATCAAAATTCCAATGGGAAAAAGAAAGGACAAGGTAAGAAAAAGAGTCAAGATGGGAAGGCTCGCGTAAAATAAATCCGGCAATAATTCTGGTGGTGGTAGAAATGAGTCTAGAAAGAAAGTCAAGTTTCCATCCAAGTTATGCAATGGAGACCATTTAACTCATCTCTGCCCAAAGATTCAAGACGCTCAGTGCTTGTTAGGGCAGCAAGGGACTTCTAGCTCTCAAGTTGTGTTAACCAACCCTTTTCCCCAAAGGCAGCAACTGCTTGCTAGCGCGAATTCAAATCCTGGTACCTCTGCAGGGGGCAACCAAGAAGGGTAAAAATCATGAAATGTCTTCATAATGAGTTCTAACGTCTATGTGGCCACTCAGTCGCGTGATTATGGTGAAGTAGAAACTTCCAAGGACAAAACTGCTCCTGGAAATACCAACCTTCATATTGAGAAACCCCCTGTCGAGACTATACCACGGATACCAAAAGGTTCTGCTAAGCGTGCTACTATTAATCCAAATGCTAGGGCCGCCTAGAATTACAATATTGTTGAGGATCTGGCTCAGAGCCCATGTGCTATGTCTACCTTAGAGGTTCTCCAGTCATGTCTAGCTCAACGAAGTGCTTTGCCTTCAACGATAGGGGCAGTTGATCCAACTAAATCTTTAGTGATCACTTTTGACATGCTTAATGTCAAAAAGCTACTCCCTCATCATATGGATTTTCAAATAAAGTCTACAAACCGAAAAATTAACATTTTTCATACCATTATTGATGAAGGAGCTTCCATGTGCGTCATGTCGATGTCATGCTAGAAGGCCATTGGATCACCTTCGACTGTTCCTTCACCTACCCTCCTGACTGCATTTGATGGACATTCTCACAGGCTGCATGGGATTATCCCAACTTTTCCCATATGTTTTGAGGGCAAGGTCATCAATATCGAAGTAGAAGTCATTGACGCCAACCTAGATTGCAATCTCCTCTTAGGAAGGAATTAGGTATACGAAATGGATGCCATTGTTTCGACTCTGTTTCGTGTCATTTGCTTTCCTCATGAGGGGAAAATTGTTAAGGTTGATCAGTTGGATTACTCTCCAGCCGATCCTAGGGAAACTTTGGATTCTACTGTTCCTTTACTGGATAACCCTCGTCTGCCTACTGAGAATCTAGGAGTTGGAGTGTATTCTTCATTGATGGGTACCTTTGATTTTTCGTCTCCTATCACTAGAATCAATGTCATTTCATCATCAAAGGAGTCTTCACAAGAAGAGTTCTTCCGAACTCATTATTTTTCAGACTCTTGGACCTTGCCTTCACCTACGACCACAGTAGTTGAAGGAAAGTCGGTGGAATGGAATTTCCCATGTCTGCAACAGAGCTTAGATATCATTCTATCATTAACTCTGCAGATAACCATTCTACTCCTTTCTCTTAGGAGGATTTAGATGGTCATGTGGCCCCAGCCTGGACCCTTGATTCTACCTCCGTTATGGACTGCTTAGATATGGTTTTACCATCTGAAGAAGCTATCCTAGAAGTGATGATGGGTGTAGATCGACCTTGGGAAGACTTACACCATTGTTCATATTTTCTTCCTCCATTGCAGGAAGTAGAATCTAGGTTCTCCGAGCTCTTTATTAGTGATGTTTGTACGATATCAAATCCTTTGGCTCCAGCACACTTTCGTGCCGAAGGTAATATGTTGGTGATTTCAAAAGCGATATCTATAAACATCTCTAGGAACCCTAACGCGATCGAGAATCTCTTCATCGAAGCCGAATGTTCCCCTCAAGAAATTCAAGTTTACATAAACATTTTAAAGGAATTTCGAGATGTATTCGCTTGGTCTTATGAATAAATGTCTGGCATTGATCCATCCATAGTTCAACATGAGATCAAGACGTATGAAAATGCCAAACTGGTTCGTCAAAGGCTTTGACTGGTTAATCCTTGGAAAGCAGCAGCCATTAAAGCTGAAGTAGAGAAGCTGCTCAAGGCGGGTTTCATGTACCCTATTCCTCTTACCGATTGGGTTTCTAATCTAGTCCCTGTGGATAAAAAGCAAGGAACAATTTGAGTATGCATTGACTTTAGGAACCTAAACAAGGCTTGTCCCAAAGATAATTACCCCACGTCGTTCATTGATGATATTATTGATGAGTGTGTGGGTAATGAGGTTTTCTCCTTCATGGATGGTTTTTCTGGTTAAAATCAAATCTCTATTTGTCCAGAAGATTAGCATAAGACAACTTTTATATGTCCCTGGAGTACCTTTGCATACAGAAAGATGCCTTTTGGTCTCAAAAATGTTGGAGCTACCTTCAAGAGGGCCATGTCATATGCTTTCCATGACATTAAACATATCATAGAAGCATACTTGGATGATCTAGCTACTTATTCTTGAAAGAGAACTGATCACCCTAGTCATCTTCGATCTGTTTTTGAGCGATGTCATTTTTACAAGATCCGATTGAATCCCAATAAGTGCATTTTTGTGGTTACATCTAGTCGGTTATTAGGGTTCATTGTGTCAAATGAAGGGATTAGGGTTGATCCCTTCAAGGTAGAGGCAATAATTCATGCCTCCCCCGTCCTTGATTCGGCAACTTCGAAGTCTTCAAGGGAAGGCTAATTCCTTAAGATGGTTTATAGTGAATTAGGCCGAGATCACTAAAGGGTTTATACATTTGCTATGGAAACGAGTTCCATTTGTATGGGATGACTTTGCGTAGTGGTCGTTCGATGCCTTGAAAAAGGCATTAGTCTCTACCCTGCTTTTGAGTCCATCGGATTATGGTAGGGATTTCCTTTTATATCTCACTGCAGTAGAATCAACCATAGGTATGCTTCTCATTCAGGAAGATGATGCTCTCACAAAGCATGTGATTTATTATTTGAGCTGAGGCTTGATAGGTCCTGAACTTCGCTATTCTCCTGTTGAGAAGTTGGCCTTGGCAACTATCCATGCTCTCTGGTGGCTCCACCATTATATCTTGCTACGCAAAAAATTTGTCTTAGCAACAGCCAATCCATTTCAATTTGTCCTCAGTAGGCGAGTGATTGGGGGCAAATACAATCGATGGATAGTCATTTTACAAGAATCTGATCTCAATTTCTTGTCCACGAAGTCTAAGAAATCCATGGTTTTTGCCGAGTTAGTTTCTGAGTTGCCTTGTGGAGAGGATACGATTTATGAGGAAAGTTTTCCCAACGAGCATTTATTCCTCATCTCTTCACTCGACCATTGGTATGGAGATATTATTGTCTATCTCCAGACTTTGAAGTTTCCCTCTACTTTCTCTAAGGATGAACGCTAAAAATTACGTCACCTGGCTAAAATTTATGTTATCATTGGCGACACATTCTATTGTCTAGGGGTTGATTCAATCCTTCGGTGTTGTTTAAGCCTAAAGGAAGTAGAGATAGTGCTCAATGACTGCCATAGTGGAGCTTGTGGTGATCATCTTTCAGGGCTTGCTACAGTTCAACGCATCTTGCGTGCCAGCTATTTTTGGCCTTCGCTCTTCAAAGATTGTGTTGAAGCAGTCAAATGTTGTCACCCCTGTCAAATCTATACTCAGAAGATGCATGCACATCCAGCTCCTCCTTTTTCTGTTGTTACTGTCGATCCTTTTACTAAGTGGGGTATTGATTTTACAACTTGTAATCCACCTTCAACAGTGAATCACAAGTACATTATCGGGGTTGTAAACTACTTCACGAAGTAGGCTGAGGCCATGCCCACATATAAAACGATAGCAAAATAGTGTCATTGTTCCTTTTTAATCAGATTATCTCAAGGTTCGGTATCCCGAGAGAGATTGTCACTGACCATGGCAGTCATTTCCAGAATCAACTAATGTCTAAATTGGCTCTCAAATTGGGTTTCTGGCAGGAACATTCGTCTCCTTATTATCCTCAGGCCAATGGACAGGTCGAGGTAGTGAACAAAACCCTTAAGACGATCCTTCAAAGGATGATAGACAAAAATCAGTCCGATTCACATCTTATGTTGTATCCGACTCTTTGTGCATACCGAACCTCCGTAAAGACTACTACAGCTTTTACAACTTTTCAGTTAGTTTATGGGATGGAATCTATCTTTCCTATCGAATGTGAAATTCCATCTCTTAAGTTAGTTGTTGAGCTTCTTCCAAAGACTTCTAGTCTCAAAGAGCGCCTCCTTCATTTGGAACATCTCGATGAGCAGCGTCGAGATGCCACCACAATCAATGAGGCTCATAAGAAAAGGGTTAAAACTCAAAACGATAAAGTTGTCTGTCCTCGAGTCTTTTCTAAAGGCGACCTTGTCTTGGTCTATGACCAAGATAAGGAAACCTTGGGGGCAGGCAAGTTCAAGCTTACGTGGTACAGTCCCTTCATAATTAAACGAGTTTTAGAAAAAGGGGCGTATGAGTTAATCAATTTTGAAGGAAACAAGTTGGTGGAGCCCCGAAATGGGCTCTAACTCAAGAATTACTTTGCTTAAGTAGCAACCAGGTAATGGCTTCTTTGTACATTTTGTATATTTGTACATATTTTATCGGGAGTTTTTTTGATATCAACACTTTTTTGTCTGCTGTGACAGGTGTTGATGGATGACTTGGTCTATTTTGGATTCGCTGATGGTGCTAGTCGGCACACTTGGAACCTCGCTTTCATAGCTTAGGTACTCTACTATCCAAATGGCCAGTTGATGGTGTCAAGGGGAGTATGCATTGGTCCCACTTCAAATAATATGGCTGAGTATACTGTCGTCATTAATTTACTATCTGAAGCAATTTCTTATGAAATCAATTCATTGGTAGTCTATCTTGATTCATAATTGATAGTGTCACCATTGAATAACATTTATCAGGTAAGGGATCCATGTTTATATCGCCAGTATTTAAGGGTGAGGTTGTTGCAAAGATCATTTACTTATATTAATTATTTTCACATTCCAAGATCTCATAATTGGTTAGGTGATGCTATCGCTAATCAAGCATTAAACTGGCACATCAATCATTCATCACAATAAAAGTAAACATCAAAAAGTCAAACTGTATATATATATCATAAAACATCTCAAGTGTACATAAGTGTTTCCAAAATAATATACAAAATTGGGACTCAAATTCCCATAATCATGTCCAGTACATCTAATGCCTCGCTCGGGATGAGTGGCTAACTAGGAAACTACTACATTGACCACGCGCCTAAGAGTGCGAACCCAGTCTCCTGGCATGCCAACCACATGACGCTGCATATCTATAGGGAGATCCTCTACGGCCTCCATGAGTAATCGGTGAGTTAGTCTCACCAAGTGTCACTAAAGTGTGTGTAGAAGTCGCTCTGTATCTGCAGCCACCTCTTCGGCCCCTCGGTCATGATGTCCATGCCATGCGAACCCATCTGGTCGCACCAACCCAATATCTGGAACATGATCATCATATTAGTCATTTGAATCCTATCAAAAATAATCTTTCAAAATTCATTATTATATTTGAAAAATCACAAAAAAGTCATAAAATCAAAAACACTTACCTATGTCACCCCATGTTGCGGTCGGTGGTAATACTAGATCGAGATCTCCTCGGAAGTCCAGCCCAGCATAAGGGTAGTGATCTATGGTGATGATCTGCTACTCCCACCAGGAGAAGAAGTCATCATCGAATGTAGTTCATGGGACGTCCCCACCTCCTAGACGTTTCATCAAGTTAGCCCACCTACCCATTCGTGGATCTCGTGGGGTGCTAATCGAAACCAGTACTCTAGGAAGAAGTGTAGGGACCCTCTCAAAGAAGAAAAAGCATGAAATGGTTCCATATCCGAAGTTTTTGGTCTGCCCTTTCTTGATAGAAGTAAACTGGCTTTTTAGGCTAGCCAGAAGAGGAGTACACCAGTCAAATATGGTGGTGAGACAGTCTACTGCCAAGCTCATGGCTAACCATGATGCCTGGTGAAAAGAAGCTGATCTATTCACTTTAGCTATGGTGAACAGGATTATCCTCAGCGATAAACTCTCCACATGTTTGATTGGAATTTGACTTCCACTCTTTTCTGGATGTCCCGGGCAATATATATGTACATAATCCTCGATCGATAGACTACCTCGTGATCTGCCCGTAGAATGTACCACCTCTCCCCTTCAAGAAAGGCCTTTGATGAAATAAATTCCTTCAATCTCTATCTTGAGTGGCATCTGGTCAATCATAAACGAGTCATCCTCGATGCTCCAGTAGTGAATGATCATTTCGAGCAGGCGAGTGTTTGCTTTCATATTTGGCATTTTAAAGAACTTTAGCAAAAACCACATCCCTGTAAGGAATCCAAAGCATTAGGATCATTCATATCCTCATCATCCACTGGGGTATGCTCTCTTTCTCTCCAAGTGACTGGAATCCTGAAGAAAAAATGAATTTAGACCATTAGTTTTTTTGTTTGAAGTTTCCGCAGTGTATACGTAGATCCATTTTACACACAGTCACGTAGGGCCTACGTATACATGGGTTTCATATATCCAACCCATGTATACACTGTGACGAATTTTTTGTCAAAAATTCAACTGTAAAACTTAAATTAAAAATTCTAAAACTAGTCACAATTGAATGCAAGACAATTTTAAGGGTTAGCTAGTGATTTTGGAAGGATCTGAATGGTTAAATTTGGCGTATGGGAAAGTTTGCTCCTTTTACTCCACTCCTTTGCTCTTGAAATAAAATGGTGAAAATGGTGAGTCCAAAAACTATTTTATAGGCTTTGAAAATTCAAATTTTTTTCAAAACTTGATTTTGTTGTTTCTCATATAAATTTTAACTTGGGAGCTTGGAATGTCAAGAATGGTTTGATTTTCAGGACATTTTGGACATTGTTTCGACTGTTTCAAGACAGTTCAATGACTGCTGACCCATCATGGCAGGTATCATTTTCTCACTGGCATATAGGTTAGGGGAGCCATTTTTCCATTGCATTATGCATACTATCCTCCATTTGTCGATACAATTGCCATACGGTCGATCCCATCGTGTTATGGTTCATAAACCACCTTCACTCGCCGATATTTTAAATCATGACACGATGGTAGAGCCATCCTTTTCATGGGCATCGTAGTTAGCACCTCACTAACATTTGTTGTCCATCCTGCTTCGATCTGAGTAGGCTCGAGAGTCCTCTGTAGTCCCGCCGTGACTTATGTGATGAAGACTCATTCCTCTTTGCTTCTTCGCTTCGTTCTGGCCTTATACCCTAGAGGCTCCTTTGTGTTAAGTTGTACTACTGCATTGCATTTTGACCATTTTCACCTTTTGGCCTTGAGCCAGCTTCACTTGGACTCGTGTTTAAGCCAACTTTTGACCATCACAACTGCAAAATTAAACTTGCATGCCCTTGACTTCTGCAACTTGACACACCTTGATCCGTGGAAGGAACACACCTTTGAGTGACTTTGACTAGTTTTCACCTCCCTGCATTGAGCATAGGATTGTTCTAATCCCAGGAACTAGATCATCTATTTCACTGACACTCATTCTTTCCCTTGTATTATAACATTCTTTTATTCTTTTTCTAGCTTAAAGAAAAAGACAAAAAATTATATATTCCAAAAAAGAGCGGGAACAGGACAATATTTCCATTTATTGTTGGCAGCTAGAGTCAGTCACGTTGCCTTTGAACAAAGCACTCAAAACAAAGTCTCCTCCATTTGGGCGGGATTTAGTTTGACTTAGGTATGCCTTAACCTTGTTATTCAGTCAGTTATCCCCCGATTGGTTATCTCTTCCAATCATGTGGAGGGTTCATTCATGCCTCCTGCACGACGAACTTATACAGAGTCATCATATGCTGCCACATGGTCATATTCAGTCGTGCTTTTGTTCAAGGGAAGTTAGCCTGAGTCGGCCTCTCTGCGGTGTCTCTTAACACATTTTTCAGTTGGCCATCCCTGCTTGTCAGTGTCGTATCTATCATTACATCATCTATATTGATCCTTTACTCGTGCCCGTTTGAGATGGTCTCCTTTGACTTCTTGCTAGTGGGTCTTGCCCTTATCAACGACGACATCTTGCTCTGAGGACAGGCCTAGAGCTGCACCCTAGCCCTATTTTCATTATTCATAGGTCACTTTGTGCTCAACATTGATCAGTATCAATGGTCTTTGACTGAGCGATTTCCCTTGTGTTAGACATCAGCTTACATTATCACACATTGGGAATTGTGCAGTACCTTGGTTTCCATTTGACCCTATTGGTGGATACCTCACCTCAGTGTCAGCTTTCATTATTGGTTGGTTCAGAGGGTTTCTGTCGTGCGCTAGCCACATCTTGTGTACGTTGGGAATGTGCTTCGGTCAGGTTACTACATCTTTTTTCATCCGATTCCCTCCACATTATTGGCCTACGGGTTACACTCACACTAGATTGATGAAGGATGACTTAATGCCTTCCTTCTAGCAGATCTTTCCCTATTGACTACGACTTATTGCTCTAGGGCAAAGATCTAGAGTCCATTTGGTAGTACCTTGGGGTTTGCAGTCATTAGTGGCAGATCCTTCGCTATCGACAGTGGGAAACCATAATTGTCTCCTGATTGAGAGATTCTTACAGACCTTGTTCAACTTCATCTCATCTATTCACACTTGTTAGATTGTACTAGGTACATTGACGCTCATTATCATTATCGGTGAGTAGTCTCACGTTTGTTAACGGTATACATCAATGACCGGTAATCAAACGATTTGTCACATGGTCGACTTCATATCATTTATTCCCATGGTGTAGAAATGTACCACGGTGGTCGGTGAAGACCTCAGGTTGCATCACCATTCATTGGTTCACTTCACAGTTCCTCTGATTGCTGCTAGTTGATACCACTTCACCTCATATGTCGCAGTTATTCATGGCGACATTCTATATGCTGACACCTGAGTTTGCAGTGTAGTACCATCTTACTCCATCATGTTCATTTGGTACTTTTTGGGATCAGTCTTTGATATCAGTGATCCGCTTAATACTTCAGCATCATTGACATTCTTATATGTGATATTCAGACATGTACTTGTTCGATCATGATCAGATGATCCATTATGCATCTTCCAGTCTTTATATTATTATACATAGTGGATCCGCTTGTACTTGATATGTGGACAAGCTTTACTTTTTCTAAGCATGGGTATGCCCGCCTCAGACAGTGTTTCTTTCTAATCTCCTTTTGTGGCTTGGCAAGCTGAACTTTGGTGTAGTCCTTCTTAGTTTTTGACATATTTTCTTTCCATGCACTTGCTTAATACATTTTTTCCATCATGTACCCCTTCTGACCTCATATATTAGGGGGCATCTGTTATATCTCCAAATCTCATTCTTGATGTTTGTGATGTTGCACTCATGGCCTAGGGAAACCGCTCCTTCTAGACCTGGTCCAAATATTTAAAAAGTAGTGTTTTACTCCCTATACGTGACATTTCGCTAAGCTAAACGTGTGTGTATGCGGGTCTGTGTATACCCAACCCGTGTATATGTCTTAAAACACTTAAAAAAATTAAATCTCCTTAATTTCGGGTGGAAATCACGAGTTTTCCTTGTTGATTACCTATTAGTGCCCGAGGCCCAACTGTTCCCAATGAATTCCCAACTAAAAAACTACTTTGGGATAAGTATAAAAGGCTTCAATGGGAAGGCCTAAAGTAGGAGAATAGAGAGAAATATCACTCTGCTGAGATTACCCCTGACCAAGTCTAAAGATCCATGTGCTTCCAGCACTTCCCCCATTACAGGAAACCCTTGTTTCCTTGTGTTATGATGTCTTTGTACTACTTGAGATATCTCGGAGTAAGTCATGGAAAGAGTTTGTTGAAGGCTTGAGATTGGACGAATCCAGAGGACAGTTTTTTTTGGAGCCTGTGAAAGGAAGACTCAGGTGAAATCATTCCTTTCTATACTTTAGCTATCTATAGTAAAAGAAACACTTGTCTTATTCCTGATATAAATCTTCTTCATGTTTATGATATCAATGTTATGATTCACATATTAATGGTTGTTTTAATTGTATAACTAACGACCTTTAAGTATGCTATGAAGATGATTTCTTTATGATGCTTGGCCAATATACTACTATACTTTCTGGAATTGATTGTTTTGCAGGTTGAAGGACTAAAAGGAACTCCAAGAGGGTTTGGACCCTGGCTGGATCTTGCCAAACGAAGGACCCCCAGGTGCACCTCTCTTCATACAGTTTGTTTATATTAGCATCATGGCTGTGTGGAATGTGTGTTTTTCTTTGTAGATAACCTTCGATCTGCTAGGGTATCAACCCAAGACCCTAGGGTAATTTATCCCTTAACAGGAGAGCCATTGAGAAGAATTGAACAACCGACGGTGGTAACTAGCGTCATAACCCATTTAATCCAATTGTGATCAAAGCCATAGGCTTTTAATATTGCTCTTATGTATGACTAGCTAAGCTTGTAATAGGCCTTTGCTATGTCCAGTTGCATAATCATTACTGCCTGTTTGTTGGTAATGAGTGAATGCACCATTTCATTTGCTTGAATTATATTATCTAAAATTTGTCTTCCTTCCACATAGCCTGTTAGCTCCTATGACACTAGGCTTGGGAGGAGAGATTTAAGATGATTGGCAATGACCTTGGATATGATTTTGTATATCACATTGCATAATGCTATAGGTCTAAATCTGTATGGAGAGGTGGCCTTTTCCTGTTTGGGGATTAAGGCTATGAAAGATTCATTGAGCTCCTTTAAGACTGTCTTAAATCTCCAAGGGTATTCCACTACCTCCAGGATGTCTTGTTTCACTATCCTCCAACAAGCTTTGAAAATGTCTACATTAAAGCCATTTGGGCCTGGTGCTTTCCCATTTTGCATCTCTTTCACTACTTCCTCTATTTCTTCTTCTATTACTAGTCTGTTGAGATTGAAATTATCTTCTCTAGTAACCAATTTAGGGATGTATTGAGTAAATCTTTTCGTGAACTGGTATCTGTTTTCTGAGGTTTCCTCGGCAATTTTTTGAAAATGCTGGAGTAAGACATTCTCCATCTCTTCATGGGTGTGTCTCTCTATTCCATGCTTGTCTATAAGTTTCACAATTCTATTGTTGTTTCTATGAGCTATGGTGGATCTGTGAAAGAATTTGGTGTTTCTCTCCCCTTCTTTAATCCATTGTACTCTGGATTTCTGTCTCCAAAATATCTCCTCTTGAAGACATCTATTGGCGCACTCCTTCTGGAGTGAATCTACTATCTCTTTCCTTTCATCTATATAGCCTTCAGTGATAAGAATCTGGTTTATTTCCTTTAGTTGCTTTTCCACACCTTCTTTAGCTTTGAAGATGTTACCAATTTCCTTCTTATTCCACTCTTTGAGTCTGCCTTTAATGTGTTTGAGCCCGCAGTGTAGAAGGAACATCTTTGTACCTTGAAGGTGAAGCTCTTCCTTCCACCATTCTTCAATGTTTGTGAGGAAATCTAGATGTGTGAGCCAAGCGTTCTCAAACTTGAAGGGGATGTTCCTTGGTTTGCCAAAAAGGGAAGCTTCCAATTGGATAGGTTAGTGATTTGAACCCCCAAAAGGAAGAATGAGAGCAGTAATGTTGCCTCCCTTAAGAATAAGTTCCTCTGAAACAATAAATCTGTCCAATTTTGAGGCTACTTGGGTAGGTGCCCCTCTTTTGTTATTCCAAATGAAGATTCGATTGCTTATTTCCATATCAACCAATTTCATGTTGGTGATGAAGTTCTGGAAGGCAACTGAGTCTCTACCAAGTGTTCTTGTTCCTCCTTTCTTCTCCATGAGTGATTTCTTATGTTAAAATCACCACCAAGAATCCAGGGTAGAGTTGGGTATCTCTTCTTCATATCCTCCAGTGTTGTGAGGAGTTGAAGTTTGTCCTCCACTGGCTGTGGACCATAGACATTGATGATCATGTAACATTTTATGTCACCCACCGGTTGGAAAATCAGTGAAAGCTGATGTCTGGATGCCTCCACATCAATCACACCAAATTTTTGTGGATCCCATAGAGTGATAATGCCACCAGCAGATTTATTTTCCTTAACTTCAAGGTATTCATATCATTTAACCATTTGCTATGTTTTTCATAGATCCTCTCCACAAAGCATTTTTTTCCTATATGAATACTATGTCAAGTATTTCCTCTTTGATCCTTTTGCCTAGATTCCTTTGTTTTCTTTTGCTCCCTAGTCCTCTAATGTTCCAGGTTGTAATTTTCATTGAGGTGGGGTTTTAAAGGAGTAACTAGAAAGGTATTTCATCCTTCCTAAATCAATCATGAGTTTGCCACACTCCAATAGTAGTTCTTTTTGTATTTTTCTTCCCCTCCTCTTCCCTGGATTCTTTGTTAGATTTCCCGTCATTAATCCTATTGAGGAAGTCCCTTGTTTTCCTGGTTGTCATGTCCTCTTTTGACTCCTACAACTGTTTGATGTGACTTATTAAGGAATATCTATTGTACCTTGTCCACATCCTCCTGAGGGATGGAGTTTATTCCCAGGTTTCCTCCCTATTCTAGAAACTTTTCTAGCTCCAGGTTCTCCCTTTCTAGAATCTCTTCTATGTCTTGATCCTCTGTGTCACTTTCACTTTGAGTCATATCCTGGTCTTTTTCTGTTTCCATGGTACTCAAAGGATCCATTGTGTGTTCGTTCTGTTCCTAAGTGAACTCCATGCTGGTCTCTTTTCCTTTCCCCCTTGCTGTCATATTATTTGTATTCTCTTGATCCTCTCCATCTGTCTCTTATTCTCCTAAGATCTCGAACCTGTTGTAACTTTTTGTTTTATCATTCCCAATAGGGTTCTTTTGTGTCTTCCTTGCGCCTCCTTCTCCTCGTCCTTCTACTTTGGTGAAATATGTCTGGTCCTTCCCTTTGCTAGTGTTTAGGTTTTCCTCCCTTCTATTGAGAAGACAGTCTCTAGATAGGTACCCATGCTCATTACACTTGTGACATCTGAATGGTATATGTTCATAGTCAACTTTTTGAACCCATTCTTCGTCATAGACTTCTAGAATGACCTCATCTAGAAGGGCTCCTGATATTTCCATCTCCACACATATACGGGCATAGGATGTATATTTTCCCCGTAGAGTTCCTTCTGAAATTTTTAAGAAATAACCTAATCTATTGCCTATAGCTTTTAAAGACTTTGGCATCCAATAATCTAAAGGTAAGGAATATAGTCTAATCCATACCGGTACCAAAGTGAAGGTTTCTTGTTTTGGCATGAAGTTCATCATCTATGGCTGCATATAGAGACCAACAGCTACAAAGAAGTATGGCCCTCCTTCAAAAATCTTGTCTTTGTCTTCCATATTCATAAACACCACAGTAAAAAAACCTTTGGATCCAAGATGTATATTTAACTCCACCTTTGGTTTCCAATTGCATTTTATCGAGGTGTACAACACTTTCTCTGATGGCTAGATTCCCATGAGTTTGCATATGATGGCATAGTTTTCCATGTGATCCCTGTGCGCTTGCAAAGTTGTATCATTCAGAATAACCCGAGGTTTAGATATGGTCTTGGGTTTACAGGGTCACATCTTGGCTCTGTTCTCTGATCCCTAACCTCTATCTTCCTCTTTTTCCTCCTGACAGTCTTCTTCGTGGGCCCCTTGATCTGCATGGGTTTTGCTGCCTTCCGCCTTCTAAGTTTCGATGTTTTTTGTCTTGACCTCCAAGGGTTGTGGAGGTTTGTTCTTTTTCCCTCCTTTCCCTCTATTTGCTACCATATTACTGTAGAAGGGAATGGAGCTCCCTCCTCCCTATGTCTCCATGGGTGCCTATTTCCCTCGATCCCTCGCTTAGTTAAACCCTAGAACCAGAGCTCCACCTCCAACACAAAGAAATATTATTATTATGTTATACGTGGATTATATTAAAATTTTAAATATAGCTATTAATATAATAATATTGTCTTTTGGATTAATAACAATTAATATTATATTAATATACAAAATATGGTTAATATAATAAGCATAATTATATAAATATAAAATAATATGGCTATTAGTATTTATATAGTTATCAATAATCAGAAATAGTTAGCCTTTAACAAAATACACCTAATGGTTATTAATGTGGTGGGTGGTGGATATACGTTGATAGGAATATAACCACCACATTGGTAAATGTGGTTGTGCTAATTATGTATTATTACATAATTTGTTTTTGTCTGTACATAATTTGTTCATCTAGTTATTGCAATTTTTACTGTTTCCTTTTACGTATTATTATATAATTATATAATTGGTTTTTGTAGGATGACCTAAAAATTAATGATATTACTACATAATTTGTTTATCTAATTATTGTATTTATTATAGTTTCCCTTTTATTTAACATATAACGTTATATGGATTTTGTTGAGTTATGTTCATTTTTAATGAATTTGAACATATAGTGGAGAATATCGAAATTATTTATAGTAATTTTTTTAATATTTATGTTTGAATTTATGTTTATATTGATTTTGCAGAAAATCACTTCTAAATGTTAATAATACGCACCAAATTAAGCCTTGAATTGATGACAAGAAAAGGCATTGAGAGCTCGATGGCGGAAAAGAGGGTTTTTGTAGAAGTCATCCACGGGTTTGCCTAGGCCGGCCTATTGGAAAACATCGATGCAGAAAGCTCGGGCTCCCAAGGTATACCCAGTAAATCTACCATCCGCATTGTGCAATGGGCTAGACTATTACTGGAGATTTCTTTGCATAAACCAACGTACAAGATCCTTGCTCTTGTACATAATATATTTGGATATGGGAAGTTCCTTTCCTCTCTGAAACACATGCTTCTTTCTAGATCAAATATAGCTTTAATGATTTCACCCACACTGCAAGCAGATCTACTCCTACTCCAGCTGGATCTAGCGTCACATTCACATTATGGCATATACTCCGGGTCGAATCCCATACGTGTTGCCCTCATCGTATTTACAACGTGGCACAGATCTGAAGCAAAAAGCAAAGGGATTTGTTGAAACACAACTTGCCCCGGCTCTCTTAGGTTCCAATGGGTTACCTGCGAGCTTTGTAAACCTGATCTGAAATCCACCAAACTGTGCAATTGGTTTCGATGAGCGCCACTCTAGACCTAATGTACAAAGTGTAGTGAATGGTTTAGATGATGGCCCTTCTAATTTGGGTGATGAAAAACCCTCGCTACCTACCCTGCATGAAGAAGACAAGAAGGTGATAGTGTATTCTTGCGATCTCAGGAAGCATGGCTACGCTGGCCTAGCTCAGATTCTTCAAGCAACAAATTGGGAACCACGTTACCCAGATCTATAAGATCCAATACACCTTATAGCATATTGACCCTTGTCAAGGACAAATCCACCCACCACAGCTATGGATCTGATGCAAATTGTCATCGGAACTCTACAAGGAAGGACTATTCGCAATCAGATCTAGAAAGGGAGGTGGATGCAATAATTAAAGCATGAAATCCAAACGCATATAGGCATATTAGTAAGTATGAAAATCTTGATATATGCAGGAAAAATTATGCAGGATAATAACACATTACAAGACTATGGAATTGTCTCAAATTCAATCATCATCCTTAATCTACAACTATGTGGTGGATGCTCTGGAACCAGCTCAAAGGGAAAAATCTCTTTTAAAGATGCGGTTAAAGGGAAGGGTGAAGCCCAAACCAAACCAGCACCACCATTAGAATTACCTGGACCCTGCATCATGGAGCGAAAATCCCAGATACCAGCCTTGATAGTCTCTATGCCTGAGGTAAATGAGATTTAGGCTGAATTATATACTAAAGTTGTCATATGTAGATTCAGTCGTTTTTGGCCTAAATCAGATGCTTTACACCAATGGATTTTTCCACACAAACAGTGAATTGTGATATTCATTTATGTTCCAAGGGTTTTCTTTTGTCAAATTTGACACAGTTAAGGATAAGGAATATGCCCTCAATGAGGGACCATTGTTCTGGGGCAATGTAGGACCTTTCATGACCCCTTGGTTCCCAGGTTTTGACTCCACTACTATGGTGGTCTCTAAAATGCATGTATGGGTCAGGATCCACAATCTTCCACTACATTTATGGAATCACAAAGTATTAGAAGGAATTGGGAATAGGGAAAATTTCTCAAGATTGATGCATATATAGTTTCAAGGGGTATATTTACCTTTGCCAAAATATGTGTTGAAGTAAATGTTAGTCAAGGTTTACCTGATAGCATTATTCTGGTTCATAACAATATACAGTGGGCTCAACCACTAGATTATCAAAATACAACATTCTGTTGTCGTGGTTGTCAACAAACAGGTCACCTTCACAATGCATGCCCATAAGCTAAAAAAATCCCAAAAAAAATAAGAAACAATCTCAAAAACCAAAAGGTTGGAAACGCACTAAGACTCAAGAAAAAACAGCGAAAGAAATGAGACAATAGAAAATATTGCAGACAATAATTTGCAGACTGTACAGATCAGCCCACAGAAGGATAATATAGAGCACAAATCCACATTAAATCAATAACTCAACAACCCTTCATAGCAACATGAGCAACACACAATAGGAAAAGAAGTTAGTGGCAGCAAACGAATTCATTGATTAGATGGATCCTATTCTCACAAAGAATATCTAATTAATACCAATGAGAATCAAATGTCTATTGTAACTTCGACTTCCAACACTAGTGGTTGGCGAAAAGTGGAAAAGAAGAAAGGTAAGAAAGAATAGATTAGTCCTTAATGGATTCTGAGAATTGAGGACCTGTTATTGCCGCATATGCTCATTAGCATATACAACATGTAATTTTGCTCTTTTTGTATAAAATTATGATTTTTCCTTAGCATCTACAACATGTGATTTTTCTCTTTTTGTATAAAATTACAATTTTCCCTAAGGAAAAATTATTGATTTTGCGATTTGTTTTTAATAAATTGCAGTGAAAATTAAAATTTAAAAATAATAAATTTTTTTAAATTATAAATACATTATTTTTTAATAGAAATTTATATTTAAATGTATATTTTAAATTTTTATATAATAAATTATATACACAAATTCTTTATAAATAGAAAAATAAATAATAATATTCACACTTAACACTTAAATATTTAGCTTAACGATGGGAGCTATGGAGGGACCTAGGGTTTGAAGAACACGGTTTTTACTACAATCTAGGTACTTACTCTGGAGAAGAACAGGGCCAGAGCGACAGAGCTTCGTAGAAGAGGGAAAACTCTGACCTGAAAGATGGAAAACACAGGGTCAATTGGGACCCCATCATACAAATAGATAATGATTCACAAGAAGACAGAACAGGACGGGGTGCAGATATCAAGGTATGAGAAGTCAGATCAGGAGAATCCATCCAGCAAGGGAAAGAGGAATAATGAAGGTAAAAATACCAAGAAACTAAAGGAAAATGTTGAAAGCAAAAGTACAGAGCACAGAGATAGCAATAATCCTTCCCAAGCAAAGTTTTCAGAAGGAAACAAGCCAGAAAAGGAAGAAGCGGCGACAAAGGAAGAGGTTCTAAATCAAGATAAAGAGGAATAGGGAGGAACAACGTCAGCACCCACTGGGAAAAAAATCTAGGGTTTGTGCAAGCCCAAATCCACAGATACCCTAAGGGTAGTGATTTCTGATCTAGAAATTTAGTTGTACCGTGACCACATGGTTGAACATGCAGTGACTTACAGGTTCATGGGGTTCTAGCCAACAGAGCAAGCACTGTGCCTGTGGATAAAGCAATAATGGAAACCCAGAGGTGATCTAAGGCTGCACTTAGGAGCTAAGGGTTTCATACAATAGTCTTCTCCTATCTGGAAGACAAGGATCATATATTCGATGGAGGGCTATATTTCTTTGCCTCCGCAGGTCTTTACAAAAGGCCATGGAAACCCAACTTCGTTCCAGAAAAGGAAACCTTCAAGCAGGTATCAGTATGGATGCGTCTTTTCTCTCTTCCAATTGATTATTGGGGACATGAAACACTGGAACAAATAGGCAACAAGTTAGGGACCTTCATCAAGGCCTCAGAAGTGACATTACAAAAAAGGTATACCTCTTGTGCTAGAATCTATGTGGAGATGGATGTTTAGGGAGAATTGCATGAGGGCCTATGGCTGGAATACAAAGACGAAGATTATTTCCAATCCATAGACTCTGAGAAAATCCCGTTTCATTGTAGAAAATGTCACGAGCATGGTCATTTAATCATAGAATGCCCAATGAACAAAGCAGCAAGAGAAAACAAGGAAAACAAAGGAGAGAAGAACAAGGAAGTCTTCACAAGACCGAGAGCCAAACAAAGAGCAAATAAAAAATGCCAAACTAAGGCAAGCGCTTCACATGGCAACAAAAGAAATGCATTTGAAGTGTTAGAGACAGAAACAGACTCAGAGGACAATAATAGAGAACAAGAAACAACAAAAATAAGCAAACCTACAACAACATCTGAAAAGAATGAAACGGTGAAGAACCCTTCAAATATCATCCTTCAAGTGCAAGAAACAACCGAGGGGGCAGAGAAGATTTGGAGATGTTTACCAACAAAATCGGGCTCGAAGATATGGATCTACGCAATATGGTTGAAAACTGGAAAAAGAAGGGAATGGAACATATATCAGAAGAGGAGGTAAAGAGAGTTAATGACATATTCATAGCATGGCAACAGGCAGAGATGGAGTTGCAGAGTAAGTGCTTGGGAACAGAAAGGGGGCTAAGGTTTCACACGTAGGGATTGTATCAAACCTCCAACAACCCCAAGCACCAGAAAAAAAGAGGAAGAATGACTAACAATGAGGCATTACAAGAACTGGGACAGATGCTCTTGAATTCAGGTAAGATGAAAGCCCTTGAGGCATTCTCACTAACCTCCTAAAACTCTGTTTAAAATGAAAGTTCTTTCTTGGAATGCTATAGGGCTAAATAGCCAAACAAAACAACGTTTATTAAAGAAGAAGGTCCAGAAGGAACAACCAGACATAGTGTTTGTGCAAGAAACTAAGTGCACAAGAAACACGGTAGGCAATATCAGCAAAAGACTAGGTAAACGCATGGAATATTTGGAGACAACAAGCAATGGATGGGAGGGTGGCTTGGTCATTATATGGAATCCACAAGTAATCCAAATCCTTTCCTCTGAAGTAGCCAAATCTTACATATCCATAGAAGTCCAAGTAGTAGGGAACTCAAAAACTTATCTTTGCACCAATGTCTATGGCCCCTAGAAACTAGAGGCCAAACTTCTATTACTAAGAAAACTATTAAATCTAAAGCTAAGATATCCTCAAGAAAAGGAGATATTTGGAGGTGATTTCAACATGATCACTTCACTCACAGAAAAGAGAGAAGGAATTAGATAACTCAACAGAGACTCTAAAGATTTCCTAGATTTCATTAGATCGGCCAACTGGTAGATCTCTTCCCCAAGAGCAGCACATTCACGTGGAACAACAAAAGGGGAGGTGAAAGGAAAATAGCCTCTCGTCTGGATAGATTTTTAGTAACATAAGGTATTCCCCTAGAAGGAATTACAGTTGAATAAGACATTCTTCCCAGTGGAGGGTCGGACCCTTGGCCCGTGACAATAACTACAGCAATCCAAGGTACTCCTAGAAATAAACCTTTTAGATTTGAAAAGTTTTGGCTCACACATCCTGAGTTCATTCAGGAAATTGAGCAGTGGTGGAAAGAACCGTTAGGCATAAGAGGTACCAAAATGTATCTTCTGCAGGCTAAGTTGAAACACATCAAAGCCAAAATCAAAGTCTAGAATCATGAAGTCTTTGGGAATATATTCAAGGAAAAAAAGAAACTGGAGGAGAAAATGGAACAAATTCATGAAGGATGGATTCAAGGTAACACAGACCAAGAAACTGTGAAAAGAGAATAGAAGCTAATGCAGGACTGGTAACTACGATGTCATCAGGAGGAAACACTTTGGAAGTAAAATTCTTGAATCCAATGGCTTAAGGAAGGTGAACAGAACATGAAATTATTTCATAGATCTGCCATTGACCACAAAGGGGCTAACAAAATCCTCAGCCCTAAAGATGATCAGGGAACCACTGTACAGACACATCAAGAAATCTCCAGCCTTCTTAAAACCCACTTCAGTAGGATTGCTCAGGAACCAGAGATCAACAGGGAGGAGACCATTGAGGAACTTATATCCTCCATCCCAAAGCTTATCATGGAGGAGCAAAACATAGATTTAAATCGAGAAATCTCCTTAGAAGAGGTGGAAGAGGCCGTAAAAGAGATGCCAAAAGGAAAAGCACCTAGGCCTGATGGATTTACGATCGACTTTTACAAAGCTTGCTGGGAGATAGTCAAGATAAAATTATGGGAAGCAATGGAGGATTCACGGCGTTCCTCTTCAATCCTCAAATCCCTCAATTCTACTTTCCTTGCCCTTATTCCAAAGAAGGAGGAAGCTAACATGCTGTCAAAATTTCGTCCAATTGTGCTATCCAATGTCCTGTACAAGATTATTTCCAAAGTCATAGCCAATCGAATGAAACCCATTCTTCTAGGTATTATTTCGGAGGAGCAATCAGGCTATGTAGAGGGGAGACGGATTTTGGACAATATCTTACTAGCACAAGAGATGATTCACAGACTTCAAATGCAGAAGAAAGCAGGGATGATGATGGAGTTAGACCTATCAAAGGCTTATGATAAGATAAATTGGCACCATCTGGAAACTATTTTAGAAGCCTTTGGTTTTCATAAACAATGGATAGGTTGGATATTTGCTTTGGTCAAATCCACGAGATTTTCAATACTAGTTAATGGAGCCCCAAAAACCCAGTTCTCTCCTTCGCGTGGTTTGAGGCAGGGTGATCCCTTATCCCCTTTCCTATTCATGATTTTAATGGAAGTATTAAGCCGTCTAATCAGAAAAGCTAAAGAGGAAGAAAGCATTGAAGGACTTCAACCCTTGCCCTCAAACCCGACAACTACTCATCAATAGTTTGTAAATGATACAATGTTGCATGGCATGCCCTCGATCAAAGAAGCTATGGGATATAAAAGTATTCTCAATATCTTCAGCAAAGCTTCAAGTCTGGAGCTTAATCTTTCAAAATCCTCTATCTTCTTTTTTAATACGAACTTAGCTGTTTAGAAAAATCTCTCCACCATCCTAGGCTTCAAAAGGTGCAACCTCCCATCGAGATACCTCGACGTTCCACTTACTAACAAACCCTGGCAGATATTTCACTGGGAAAAACTTTTAGCTAGCCTAGAGAAAATATGTCGTCATTAGACACACAGAGCTCTTAACTTCACAGGTCTCTTGGTCCTTACCAAAGCTGTCCTCCAAGCCATTCCACAATACATGCTCTCCATTCTTCCAGCGCCCAAGGGAGTTTTGCAAAAAATAAGGGTCATCCAATGGGCTTTTCTATGGTCCAGTAACTCAAAGAAGAAGAAATGGTCGCTTATGGCGTGGCATAAGTTGTGCAAACCCAAGCATTTGGGAGGGCTGAACCTACAGGACCCATTCACTGTTAACCATGCCTGTGGAGCAAAATCATGGTGGAGGTGGCTAAAGGAACCTAGATTACCATGGGTCAGACATTGGAAAGAGAAGTATGCTCAAAACCACAAACTACAGAACTTAATCTAAATGCATGAAACTCCAGAAGGCTCTCCAATTTGGAACCTGGCGAGAACCAACCAGCATATTATTCAGGAGCAGAGTTTTTGGGAAATTCGAGACAGAAAGACGACTCTATTCTGGGAAGATGTGTGGCAACAACTCCCTAAACTAGAAAGCCCTAAACTCTTAGATATCCAACGAAGAAACCAAGAGCTAGGAAGGACTCCAGTGCATCAATACTGGAGGCCTAATGAAAATGACCAGGCTTGGAGAATATGGATATTCAGTGAGACAGAACCCATGGCAGAAGAAAACAACAGTTTAAAGGATCTGCGAATATAGCTAGCCAAAAGAAGGATAAAGAAAGCAGGGGATAATGACCAATTACACTGGGGAAATATTGAAGCAGGCAACTTCACACTCAAAGAAGCAAGAACACATATAGAAGGTATTGAGCATGAAGAAAAATTCAATTGGCACAACAAAGTATGGGATGTCCAATTATGGCCGAAGATTAAGACATTCCTTTGGCTCCTGATGCACCAAAGAACGCTCACGTGGGAGAATCTCAGGAAAAAGGGATTCATAGGGCCATCTCACTGCCCCATGTGTGGAATTGAGGAGGAAACCATGAATCACCTCCTCAACACCTATGAATGGGTAGATAGCCTATGGAATTGGATGGAAACCATTTTTAAAAGAATGGATAAGGTAACGAATTCAATTAAGGAAACCATAGAGAATTAGAGAGGAAATTTCTCCAATACCCAATTGGTTAATACAATATGGAAACTTATCCCAAGGTTTATAGCATGGACAATTTGGAAAGAAAGAAACAGGTGAGTATTCCTAAATGAAACAAGAGGCAGAAATTTTACAAAAGACACAATTCTTCAAAATATCAAGCAAACAGTTCTCTCCAAAGGGAGAATGGAATAGAACAAGAACATCTCAAATTCAGACTTACAGATTTTGAAAGTTGTTGATATTAACATGGAAATCATCACATTTTCATTGAATCATCGACATGAAATAAATACCAATACAAATACCCGGCTTCCTCTACCAACAGGCTTCCTCAAACTCAACTTTGACGAAGCCTCCAGGGGAAATCCAGGACCAGCAGGCATTGGAGGTGTTCTCAGGGACATCAAAGGTGAAATTCAGCATATTTACAGTCAATCGATGTGTGAAGGGACTAATAATGAAATGGAATTTGTAGCGCTTGAGCAAGGTTTGAGAATTCTCAGACGAATGAAAGCTAGAGCCATTGTAGTGGAAGGGGACTCTCAACTGGCAATCACGACAACAAGAAGAATGTATACATGAGCTAAACCAAGTAAGATCATGCGGCACTCGAGGCTTGCCAAGGTAACAGAACTAATCACTAAACACCTAGAATGTCTGGACAGGTTAATCCTTTATGCAGTGAGACGAAAGGCGAATGCAGTGGTAGATTATTTGGAAAATTACGGAATCGATAATCCCTCAGCCCCTCTGGACACATGTTGGCATGAAATCACATGCAAAGAGATGCAAAATAGGTGCACTCGTCTTTCGAGGCAAGACATCATTTAAAGAAAGAAGTGGCGTAAGGGTACGAAGAATTTCCCCATATGAGAAGAATGAATTCGACCATTCGGAGGGACATCAGGATAAGTGGGTGGAAGACCTAGGAAGTACAAGAGAGGAAGTGCAATTAATTCACAAGAACATTAGGCTAGTACCAAGGAGCACATCGAACAAAAAATATGGGCAACGTTGGCATCTAATCACAAAGGGAGACACTTGGCAACCCACTAATTGGTTCAAGCGTGGTAGAATTAATAATAAGGATGCGTATCATAATCTGAAATATGAGAATCGGTGCAAGAGGTTGTCTGCTTCAGCCAACCCAGGTGTTCCTACCAAAGATTATGTCATCCTTATGTTGTAATGGCTTGTTCTGTCAGCTTCAGTTTGCTATAGTTTGCTAGTGCTGTTAGGACCAATTGTGTCTCGGATCTCACCATTACTGGTCGTTTTTCTGTTTGGACTTGTTTCTGTCTCTGATGTCCCTCTAGTCTTTTTTCTATCTTTTATCCAGTCGCCGGAAAAGGCACACTGTTTTGCAGTCCCCAACCCTTCTATGTGCTACCCTGCAAGGTATGCCTTGGGGTCGATAGACAAAATTTTAACGGCTCATAATCGTTGTAAAAGAGTAAGGATGTTCTTTTTAGTTTGTGCGAGCAGACCATTTTGTACTCTATGTATTCAATAAATTAATACAAAAATGTTGGTTTACAAAAAAACACTTATATATTTAATAATTAAAACCATTAAATAAATTCTAATTTTTATAATCACTCAACATTATAATTTATAATACAACATATAGGAAACATCTAAAGTCCTAATCTATTATCAAATTAAATTTCTTAATCATAATTACATTATAACGGCTAAAATACAATTGAACACACAAAAACATTTTTTTGACCAAATCTCCCCAGGCTCCTCAACTTTATACCAATGTATGATGGTCAAGATCCACATTGCTATGCAACATTTAACGGCCCGTGATATATATGTCATCATTTTCTAAAGCAAATAAAATTAAATGGCCCATATTCCATACATAAGCATCGTGGCATTAAATACTACTTAGCCGTATGTTTAATGTATATAGTGGTATTATAAATATATAATACAGAAACCAATACAATAAAAAATATAATACATATTTTAATTTTATATTAAAAAAAAATTCTAAATGTTTTGGGAAATAAATTATTTAAATGAAATATATGTAACCAAAAAAATGTGTTGTTATTTATTTTTTTTATATTAAATTTATTATTTATTATTTAATTAACAATAAAAATTATAAATATGCATATATATAGTTATATTTGTTGTGTTATATTTTATTAATAAATTTTATTAATAAAATTACATGATAAAAATAAATATTAAAAAGATGTGTAAAAATAAATTATTAAGCATACAATATTATGACATTTGGTTTTGTACTTTATACAATATTTAGATTTGATGAGTGTACTTCTGTTTAATTTGAACAAAGAGAGGAATAACTAACGAATTCTTCCACTTTTTCAAGAAAGTCATCTTTCTTCATCTTAGAAACCTGAAAGCGTGCTCGTTCAAAAGTATGAACTTTAATACTAAAATATGAACTTTAATAGTAATGGCCCTCCGGTGGAGGGTAGTGATATTCATATTCAAATTCAAACTTCTATGATCCATATAATAATATATAAATATTTTTTCGGAAAAAGTCACATTGAAGAAGTGTACTTTTATTAAATGTTTCAAAACTAATTGAAAGTCAAACATTTTTTACTAAAAACAAAAACAACATAACATACCAAAAAATAAAATATAGATATATGGATAAAAAACTGATTGCTTTTAAATTAGATAATTAATATATATGATAAACATAATTTTATTAGTATTTTGTTGAAAAGTTATAGAGAACAATTAATTGTTGACGTAGCATGTTTTATATTTAATTTAATCATATGTTTGGTAACAAACAAATTTTGTTGCCATATAAAATATTACATTTATTGGCCCTCTCATAAAATATGTTAACTTAGGTTTCTCAAAAACATGCATAATTGTGATTTTTAATTTGCCATCTTAGTTGGGTCAGTTACTCCTTTTTCCAACCCACCTAGCGGTCTCACCTCTTTTCTCCAATCCATTGCTTCACCATTTCTTTTTACCAATTTTATCCAATCCACACTTTATTCAACAATTTCACCATTTTTACTTACCATTTTCTAGGTCAGTGTTCATCTTCATCGTTACGATATAAGCATCCTTCCTTGGCCCCGAGTGTTTCCTTTGCTTTTTGCACAAAGTGCATAACCTAGTCTCCATTGATGGACTCTAGTTTGACAAGAGATTGTCCATAGTTTTTCCTTTGTTGCGTGAACAATTTGCATAACCTAGTCTCTATTTATGGACTTTTGTTTGACAACGCATTGTCCAAAGTTTCTCTAATATAAACTTGTCAACCACAAAGAAAGGCGGCACTAGTAATAAACGAAAGGGGAGTGGGATTACAGCCACACCTTCATCCTAGAATTGACTTGACCAACTGTCACCCAGAACAACGTAGAAGTGCCCAACAAGCCATTTCAATTTGTGCCGCCCGCAAGCTAATTAACCAACCTTCCTGCTAGTCAACCAAAGAATTTCACTAGGCAGTAACCCTAGGAGCCACTCCCCTCAAAAATTGGGCAAAAGATGTAGACCTTGCCCGCTCTGCTGACTGAGGAAATTACACTCACAGGTTGGACAAACACCAAGTGTTTGTCCTTGTCTCACTAAAAAAATTGCACGGTTTTTCCAGTCCGCTGACCAGGTGCTCACCCAGAAAACTGCGTTGATTTCAAGAGTAGTATATCAGTTGCCTAGCAACCTGCTCAACTCAGAAACTACGCAGAGGTGTTTAACAGGTCAACCTCCCAGCGATTACGCAGTTTTTGCCAACAACAATCCCGCAAATCCTTTCAAGAATAGCGCAGTTTTTCCTGCCAAGTTCCTCTAATGCCTGCACTGCTTCCCTCTAGAAATTGTGCAGATCTGCCCTCTAGCCAAGCCAAATCCCACGAACAGTCAACACTGATCCGGAATGTCCATCTCTGTCTCCTAGTGACTTCTATGCAATTTTCACCAGCAATGTCCAGAGCACGCAACTTAGCTTGAAACTTTCTTTGTGTAGTTTCGTAGATTTGTCCTCTCTCCTAGTCACCTGCATCCGAAAGTGAATAACAATGCATCATGGTAGACTGAGAGATTTTTGGATTTGATGTCGTCTTGTTATGAGTGATTGCAAATACATGTATATGGATAAGACATGACACGATGTCACATGAGATGAACAAGGAGAGTACATGCAAGGATATATGTTCATGAATGGATGAATAAATGATGCATACGAGAAGAATTTTTCGTGAACGGATGAACTTATCAAGCATGGCAAATTACAAGCAAGCGAGCAACGTGCACATGCAAGATCAACCAAATGCCAAGACCATCGAAGACTCTGCACACCTTGCCATGTAGAGGTGAAGTTGTAATACAGCAACAGCACATCCATCACTCAGCAGCACTGCAGCGTGACATGGACACCACCACCAGCATGGACATACCAGCACTATCATGTCGAGTCCTAGCATTATCGTGTCGAGTGGTGCCATGATTCATGTCAGTCACATCACTATTCTGGGCCATACTGTGGATTCATGTCAGTCACATCACTATTCTGGGCCATAATGTGTAAATCAATGTAATGTAAAGTAGAAGTCCAAGAGACCCACATGTCATAGGAAGAGAAAAATAAGTCAAACAGTCATAAGGGCCAATTTTACCCTTGGCTATAAATACACTCTCATTTGTACATGTAAATGAGTTTTCACCTTGGCTCCTCCCACATAACCTTGAGAGTCTAGAGTGTTTTCTTTAAAGAGCGAGCATGGCTCCAACGCCCATTTCACTGAGTTAAAGATGTATGGTGTTCGATGTGTCTTGAAGCTTTCGCTTAAAATTAGTGATATATAGTGTATCGATGTATCTTGAAACTTTGAAACTTTTCCTTAATTGAAAACCGTGATCACATGCCAGCATGTTTTCACACGTATTATAATTCCCTCTAAAATTAATTTTGAACACTTGTAATACATGTCCATTGTCTACACGTCTATAAGTATTTAATACACCAATAACTGTCTCTGCCATCTGACATCTCCTCCGTGAACGCACCCATCTCGGCGTCGTATTTCCGGTCCGTCCAAAAATATGCATCATGTCGCAGGATTGCCAACACATAGCCATCAATGGAACGCATTCCAGAAAATTGCAAATTGCAATTTTAAATTTTATTTCGCACCCTCCGTAAAGACTCAGTAAGAGACTACGATATTCAGGTTGCGCTCCGCCATTTCAATACACAAATCATCCCCAGCTCCCCGGTGAACAAGTTGAACGAATATGTGAACTTCATCAGGCTGGTGAGCACGCATATGCTGCGATGAATCGAATCCGAAAGCATGTTGTGGGTAACATCCATTTGTGTTCGTAGGAAGGCGTTGAAAGGAAGAATTGGTCTGCCATTGTTTCGATTAAATAACAATTTGTATAGTTCTTTCCGGATTTTGTTGTTGTGTTTTGAGTGCAGAGTATATACAAGAAAAAATGGTCATCCCAGGATTTACAGGCCAAGTAGGGTCTAAAAATGTAGATTTTAAAGCGCGCATAACAGCTTGTTATGGTAATGTCTTTCTGATCATGACCTTATGATATAATTTTTTTATGATTAATGTGAAAAGATTAATGTAATGTGATTAATTCGAAAAACATTATAAAAAACACTAGAAATTAAGTAATTTTGATATTTGGTTATTCTCATCTTTTTGTCTAAACAAACAAATTGACAGCTCTTCTTTGAACGAGAATGACAGAGATTGCTTTAAGAGGAATGGCTTCTCTAGTGAAGGACGCGCATGGTAATCTCTCTACATAATAACGTGGCCAATAATCTTTGTGGATAAGCGTTGAATACAATATGAGACTCCATTCATTTTAAATTTTGCGTTTTCTCCTTAGGCCAACTTAATTTCTGAAAAAAAATTGCAGCCACTCTAAAGTTATTAATATTAATGTGAGGGGACATATAGACAATTGCCCAGCCCTTTAACCGTTATCGTTGTTAAAATTACAAGTGATACGTAAAGATTTGAATAACTAAAACTGAGAAAATCGGTAGCTTACAATTTCAAAAATCCTTGACCTCTTTTCTATTAAATACAAATCCGTAAATTATACCTTTTCCATGACAGAGCTTCGAGAGTTTGTAAAATAATAGTTATTTGAGTTTTCTTATATGATATGGATGTAGCAACAAATGATCTAAGCACATTTAAGAGCATAGCGTTAAATCCGTTTTAATATGTCAATGGGATATTTTTAATTATTACATGTTTTGAAATTTTTGGTTTAATTTTTTTAATTTCAAATATAAACAAATTCGAATCTGGACAACCTTCAAAATGTTTAACAAACATTTTTAAAATTATCCTATAATAAATTTTCCAAAATACACTGATTTTCTAATGTGTCTATATAGATTGTCTTTAATGGTGTCGGTAAATAGCTTTGATGATCCGGGATTCAGGTTTTTTATTTTGAAGTGACCCAACTTTAATTTGAGCGTCAGAATAGAGAAAAATAAGAATAGCAAAAAAGGACAGGTTTCCTCCAAAATTAGCGTGAGAATGGTGAAAAATATCGATAGTACGGAAACATAAGTTGCCAAAGCTGAGGTTGTTGCTGTTCCACGAGATTTTCTGAACTTTTAAATTCACGGCTCTTTCCTGTCTTATTTTTATCTTTGGCATTAAATTTACATTTCAAAGAATATATATGGGTATGGTATATCTTCTTAGTTTTTAAATTAAATTCAAATGACATGCATGATTTCTTAGTGGATAATCTCAGAGTTTTCAGTTTCTTACTGTATTTATTTTATTGTATAGTGATGTGTTACTTATCATTATGTTTTATATAACCAATTATGTTTTATATAACCTATTATACGATGTTTAGATTAAAAAATTTAAAAGAGAAACTGTGAAGTTTAAAATGTTTTTATAGAAAAATAAATTAAGAGTAACAAAAAAATGTTTTTTTGGTTTATCAAATTTCACAGATGGATAATTATATTTTATATCTAATAAGTATCTACTCTATATATTTTTGATACACCCTTTATTAAAAATGAATAAATAATATAGTTTCTAATTTTTGTGCACAACTAGTATACCATATGTTTGACATAATCATATTAAATCTTATGACGACTATTTTAGCACAATTATTGCTTATAGATTCATGTTAAAATTTTTCTAAAAAATATATATGTCATAACTATAATTAATAAAATACATTATTGTCGTAGATTGAGTTAGATATGAGTAATAAGGTGATAGAACTCCATTAAGGCCAATAAACATGGTAATGCTAAATATATTTTATAATTATAATTAATAAAATACATCATTGTTGTAGAGTAAGTTAGATATGATTAATTAGTTGATAGAACTTCATAAGAACAAATGATAATTATAATTAATAAAATACATCATTGTTGTAGAGTAAGTTAGATATGATTAATTAGTTGATAGAACTCCATAAGAACAAATTATGAGGGGACACAACCGTGAAATAAACCAAGATTGAAAAATTAAAGAAGAAAGATTCCATATGATTTTCCAAGTGGTGATGATGGGTTCCTTCAATGATGAATGGTGAGAATCATGCATCATACATAAGTTATATTTCCGTCAATTCTCCCATCATTCTTATCAAACTGAGCCACACTTTCCTACTAAATGTGTATGGTTGAAAACCCTTGATGCCTTAATGACACATTTCATTGGCCATTGTGGTATTATGCTATAGATTAGGTAAGTAATCCCAGTTATACGTTAAACCTTGTATCTCAGATAAATTTCCTATTTTCATGGTGAAAATGAAGGCCAAATTCCCCTACCCACCTTGGGTATTAAAGCTAGAGCATGGAAGGAAAAATGTTTGGGTATGTTGGTCCAATGATAGGCCTAAAAGGTGCCTAAAAGAATCCTAAGAATAGTTTGAAAACCTATTACTACTTCTCTTTGAGACTCTTGAATGTTTGTCACTTTAAACCCAAAAAATAGTAGTGACATAGCCTCATAAACTACAAAGAAAGGGAAGGGGTGCATTATCATGGGTTGTTTAGGGTGGGGAATGATAGGTTGTAGTTAGAAAGCTACTTGAGTCCATACTTGACCTCAAGCTTCTATGGTATGGTCTATGTCGTCATAGTTGGATTGAAGTGAGCCTTTTTCCCTGAGTTGTTAAATCCCTAGCTCATGGTGACACATTATTAGGAATATTAGAGCAATGTGATCCATGGATGAGAAAAGCATATAAACTTTGCAACCAATTGGTTAAATATTAAAGATGAGAAAGTGTTTCAATAATGTGTTAATTGTTTAATATTTATGTTTACAAACTATGTCAATCTTTTGAGAAATATGTTACAAGTTGAATATGTTTCTATAGATGTATAGTAATATGCACTTCACTTGTTTATATATAGTAGTATAAAGCCATTTTCAGCCTATTAGTAAATAGATAATAGCATGAATTTCCCGTAACATGGGTCTATGCCAAATAAGTAGAATATGTCTAAATTGAATTATTTATAAGCAAAAAAGTTCTTTTGCATAAGTAACAACCCCATGACTAGGAAAAAGACCTTGACTGGAATAATGAACCAGAGGAAGAAGTCTTCCTAAGATATCTGAATGTATCCAAAAATCCCATTAAGGGCCTGAATTGAATGGGATACTATTTTGTTCAAAGAACATAAATGTACAAGATGGTCAGTGGGAGTCCTCGAAACCCAGGTGTCAAACCTTATTATTGTTGTCATCGTCATCGAAGAAGCCGTGGTCGTAATCAGTGGAGCGTTGGACGAGATATTTCAACCCATTTTTCTTGGACTTTCTCAGCGCAACGTCTCCGAGGTCCACGCCACAGATGTGTGTGAGTCTCATTAATATAGCAAAACGTCGGATAATTCTTCGCTTAGATCTTCTTTGTCATTTGCGTCCCAGTCTTGAAGTCCTTTCGGCACTTCGCCTTTCCACTAAAATATCTTTGATAGCTCGCCTACCTCCCCTACAAGAGCCAAGAGAAGGTTGCAAGGGCTATGAAATTGATCCCAATCTTGCTCCCTTGAGAACTCGAGCATTTTCTTCTGAAAATCTTTATGTGTAACATTGCTTTTGCCATACTCCTTCAAAGCTTCCATGTAGTTGTTATGCTAGCCAGAACCGCTACTTCGAGGGTCAAAATTTCTGAAAGCTTCACTAAAAAGACAAGCCATCGGTTTGACTCTTTATTGGCACAAAAGTTTCAATCAAACAAAAGGAAAACCAGCCTAGTGCTAACAGTAAAGGTATCCCACCTCGCTTTCCCTGCACTCTATATATTGGACAACAATACTAAAATCATTGCCTTACACTATAAATACCTGGGAGCGCGAAACCTAATTCGAACAAAGCAACAATTGTAGCAAAGTACTTTGTGTAGTCGAGAAACCCTCTCCATACCCTTCCTATCGACTGCAATGTCTGAAAGCTTCTCAGTTTTATTATCCACCATTAAAAATTTTTCAAAAGCTTTGTTGTCGAAACCAGGCTTACACTTCCTCTGGAAAGCATATCGAAACACCGAAGTGAAAAAACTATAGAGAAAAGCAGCCTTTATTATCAACTTTCCAGAATCC
Organism: Pinus taeda; assembly: GCA_000404065.3. Taxonomy (NCBI): domain Eukaryota; kingdom Viridiplantae; phylum Streptophyta; class Pinopsida; order Pinales; family Pinaceae; genus Pinus; species Pinus taeda. The sequence goes on along the minus strand of APFE031195498.1, from coordinate 34,278 downwards.
ACGATGGTATTATTAGCGCTGCCACCGTGGTGTCAAGGGAGAGCCACGACCACAATAGAAAGAGGACGAAGACGCGGTTGATTTTCAAAATTTCATGATGAAGGAACCACCATGGAAATAGAGGCACACGAGCATCCGCATGTTGATCACGTTGAGATCGGGTTGGGGTCCAGGAAGAAATACCCTAACATACTCCCATGGATAGCTCCACTCTCTTTAGTTGAGGGATTAACAACACAATTTAAATGGGCTTCAGACATAACAAAATTTAAATTCCAATGGGCGACACGATGCAGTAAAATTCAAATATCTCGGGAGGCATGAAATTCAAATGGGAGCAGGAGCGGCAATGTTGTATTAATGTTGGATGCAAAAATAAATTTGCGAGTCTTTCAATTTGTAAATCAGAGCTGTAATGAAATTTGCGAGAGATGTACAACTGTCGGATAACCGAGATGGTCATAGAATTATCATTGGCATGTATGACCATCCATCCATACCAATGTCACATCAAACTCCAAAAATTCACGTATTTAGACTACTCCGAAAAAATATGTTGAGGACAATGTACGGTTCCTTGGTTCGGTGGAAGGCCTTATGTAATCCATACTCTCTCCAATCCTCTGATTGGGGCATTGCGAAGCATGCCTTGAAGGGCTGCAATGCATAGAGAGGGCTTTTTTTTGGAAGGACTCGGTCTGAGGGACGAGTCTTATGTTAAATTGTATGAGGAAAACCATGCCAAAACTGGATATGTGGTGGGTGGATTTCCAACCCACCAGTGAAACGACATGCCATTGAGATGGAAAAATATGTGTTACCTGGATCTTTTCCTCTATTTCTAGATCTCAACTAGTTTTCATTAAAACAATTGCATTACTAGTTTTCTTCTGTAGCCCTTTGGATTTCCAAGGTTCATTTGAAGTTTCACAAATCCCTGATTCCATCCCTACAACTTTGAATTATTAAATTTTTATTGAGATGGAAAAGTATGTGTTACCTGGATCTTTTCCTCTATTTCTAGATCTCAACAAGTATTCATTAAAACAACTGCGTTATTAGTTTTCTTTTGTAACCCTTTGGATTTCCAAGGTTCATTTGAGGTTGCACAAATCCCTATTTCCACTCCTACAATGTTGAATTATTAAATTTTGACTCCATAGTTGATTTTCTTAGGTTTATTTCTTATTCTAACTTATTATCATTATTTTTTTATGATTTAGAAACCAAGTGAACTGTGTTGTGTAAGTTCCAATTTATAATGGATTAGGTCACATCCTAACTATGCAAATCCTAGAGTGGAGGACGGTTTCAGTTTTCATACTTGTTATTTATCACATTGAGTTTTCTTCTTGGGTTAAGATTCTTATTATATGTCAAATTTATACAAGAATTTGGGTTCAGTTTTAAAGGCAATGTTATATCTTTTTTGTTCTCTGAAAAATTGTGATTCTAACGTTAAGGTCCATCGTCAACTTTCAACAACACATTTGTTTGATTTGATTATGGGTGACATGGTAATGATTAAACTATTGTTCATATGGCCTTTCTCATGGATGCATTTTTTGTATGCTTATATTAATAGGAATGGATGAACTAGTGATTATAAAGGCTTATTCGAAGTTGGGTTTGGTTCACCAACTCCATTAGACGAATATCAAATAGCTAGGATGCACATACACACCTATATTTTCATTGCAGATGAGATGATGAATTTACATTTGACTATTTCTAATAAATTTTTTAATTTGGACACTAAAATGTTTATCTCCTTAAAAAACTGTAGGTTTTCTCAACAATTTCTTTCTTTGATTTTATTTTGTAGCATTACTCATGTTTAGTGAGTCCCTTCAACATTACGAGTTATTTTCATACTCCTTAATATTAGGCATGCAACATGAAAATAGCAAGAGAAACCATAGATTTGCTCTCTTTGCAATGTACGAGACATCTTTGATGAGATTACTAGTTCTTGAATATAAGCTCATCGACCATAAAGAAAGGCGGCACTAATAATAAACGAAAGGGGAGTGGGACTACAGTCGGACCTCCATCCCAGAATTGACTCGACCGTCTGTCACCTAAAACAATGTAGAAGTGCCCAACAAGCCATTTCAATTTGCGTTGCCCGCAAGATGATTAACCAATCTTCCTGCCAGTCAACGAGAGAATTTGACTGAGTACTAACCCTGGGAGCCACTCCCCTCAAAAATTGGGCAAAAGCTGTAGACCTTGCCTGCTCTACTGACTTTGGAAATTGGGCACACAAGGTGGACAGACACCAAGTGTCTATGCCTACCTCCCTAAAAAAATTGTGCGGTTTCTCCAGTCAGCTGGCCAGCTGCTCACCCAGAAAGTAACTTACATTTCATGAGCAGTCCTTGAGTTTCCTAGCAACTCGATCAACTCAGAAACTGCACAAAGGTGTTCAGCAGGTCAACCTCCCATCAATTGCATAGTTTTTGTGACCAGCGATCCCACAAATCCTTTCAGGAATTGCACAATTTTTGGTGTCATGCCCCTCTGTAGCCCGTTGCCACCTCCCTCTAGGAATTACGCAGTTTTTGCTGCCAAGATCCTTTTCTGCTTGCACTACTTCCCTCCAAAAATTGTGCATATCTACCCTCTAACCGAGCCAAATCCCGTGGACAGTCACTGCTGATCCGGAATGTCCATCTTTGTGTCCTAGTGACTTCTATGCAATTTTCACCAGTAGTGTCCAAAGCACACAACCTAGCTTAAAACTTTCCTTGTGTAGTTTCATAGCTTTGTCCTCTCTCTCGGTCACCTACATTTGAAAGCGAATAATAATGCATCATGGTAGACTAGGATATTTTTGGATTTGATTTCGTCTTGTCATGAGTGATTGCAGATACAAGTATATGGATAAGACAGGAAATGATGTCGAATGGGATGAATAAGGAAAGTACATGCAAGGAGATATGTTCGTGAATGGACAAACGAACGATGCATGCGAGGAGAATTTTTCGTGAACGAATGAACATGTCAAGCATGTCAAAGTACAAGAAGGTGAGCAACATACACATGCGACATCAACCAAACACCAAGACCATTGAAGACTCTGCACACCATGCCATGCAGAGGTGAAGTTGTAATACACCAAGAGCACATCCATCACTCAGCAGCACTGCAGCTTGACATGGACACCACTAGCAGCATGGACATACCAACGCTATCGTGTCGAGTCGTGTTATGAGTCATGTCGGTGACATCACTATTCTGGGTAATACTATGTAAATCAATAAAATGTAACGTGGACATCCAAGCGACCCACATGTCATATGAAGAGTGATGCAGGAGCATCCAACTAGGGGTGAACAAGAGAGAGTGTTTGTATCGCAAGCTACACAGGTTTACAGGTCATTGTACCTGAGTTGTTTTTTTACTTTATTTGATTTCCTTAGTTATCAGCAGTTGGGACACGACAGAAGATTGTGTTTCATTTTTCTGTTAAGATGTTTTTTTTTAAGACAAAAAACAAAAACAAAAAAACAAAAACTCTGTTTCTTTTATATTAATCCTAGAATTTAGACAAATAGGAAGTTAACAGTTCCTGATGGTAACCGCATGTAACTGTTGACAGTTTTCAAAACTGTTCAACAAATCGTATAAAAGCCAAAGAACAAAACATTGTAAGGTTGATTTCCATCATAGAAGAAGAGAAATAGAGAATATACAAATAATTTTTTGCATTCATCTGAATTCCATTTGCAATTAGTTGATTTCTTTCTTGTTCTAAAAACATATTGAGTGCATTTCCAAAAGCAAGCAAGAATTGGAAATTGAAATGTTTTAGCAGTCATCAAGACAAACAAAGACAGTGAGACCAAGAGCGTGGAAGTGTTGTTGCAATCATATAGAGAGGAAACCATCGAGAAGCCCAAAAGCCTCACAAACAACTACGACAGTTATGAGGAGTATCGAATGTACATCAAAGTAAACAAGGAGGGGGTCTCTCATTAAACATCACCAGAACTACCAATGTGAGGACAACATCAAAGACCAGGTGCTATAAGACTCATTACGTTAATATTTTCATTGCAAAAAGAGTTTGAAAGATAAGTTATAGGGGTCTTTGCAAGTTAATTTTCAATTTAAGTTAAAATAGTTCATATTACAAGTAGACCGAAGACCTAGGTTTGAAACCCTGAAATTACATCCACATAAGTTAAACCAGTTTGTATTACAGGTAGACCGAGGACCTGGGCTCGAAACCATGAAAATACACTCACACTAAAACCCAAAATTACAAGCAAACCAAGCAGCCTATCCATATTCTACAGGACTGAAACAGGGACTAATTAAATGATAGAGAGGCCAAAGCCTGAAACCAAGACACAGCAGCATCAATAGGTGACAAGCATGGGTATCATGGAAAGACCCTACCCGATCTAGCGAAGTGCAAGAGGAGCCAAAGCAACAGTTGCTCGCTCTCCATTCACCTGCAACCACCGCATACCGAGAATTAATAGTAGAATACAAAAAATCTTAGGCGAGTAAAGAAAGCAGGGTAAAGGTTACCACTTACCAGAGAAAGGGTCGACGAACTATAGGAAGAGAGACCACAACAAGCCACGAATCGGAAAGGGACCCTGCTCACAAGGAGCATCCACTGTCAAAACTAGAAGGAAAGGCACCACATACACTAAAACAATGAAAGAAATCAAACTTGGAACAACTGCGTACCAAGGACGAGAACTGGGTCACCTCATGCCGCAACCTGGATGTACAAGCAACCAGAGACAAGTTAAATAATAGAGCCATCGAACCATTAACCAAGCAAAATATAAACAGAGTGAACACAATTATAGTCAAGAGGAAGTAAACTTTCCCTGTGCCATAGAAACCTTCGAACAAAGTCATAGAATGCCAAGAGGCAAGCCCAGAACCCTCGGGCAGACCGATAAACAAACACAAGCAGACACATTGACAGAACACTAGTAGAGCTCTGTTACTGAACAAGCCATGGCCAAAGAAGCCAAGTTGAGTGCCACCGGAGAAACATCAACGAAACCCTTAAGAGGAAACCAGAGAGCAGTTCATCTCGGCGCAAACGGAAAAATAATCGAAATGACAGACCAAGTGAGGATCTAGGGTTACAAGCGCAATGAAGGCGGGAGAACGAAGCTTGACGTACATATAGGTGTCTCCCTCATAGAAAAACCATAACCAATACATTAACCAAAGCAAAATATACAAGTATAGTTGAAAGTTAAAAAATCATTTTATTAATAATTTGAATTAAGCAAATCTTGTGCCCGGACTAAGGATGAGGGCTAGTCCCATTAATTTTGGTATCAGAGCAGGAATATTTGACTGAAATGGAAGCTAGGAGAAGAGGTCGTGGCAGTGCTATTCGAAGAGTAGTAGATGAGGGGTTGAGAGAAGAGATTAGGATCTTGAATGCCTGTTTGGTGGCAGTAGAAGTAGGAAGGAGAAGGGATCTGAAAGTAGGAGATGACAGTTAGGAAGAGGTTGTAGTTACAATAGATGGGTCAGATGAAGAAGGACATGAGATTAAATTATTATGGTCAGTTTTGTTGGCTAGCAGTAAGCCAAAACCTTAAACTCCAAACTATGATGGAATTTTGTCCTCAGAGTTGCTATTAGACAGGATTAGTGAGTTGGATAAGTATTTTGAATGTGAGGAGGTCAGTGAATATAGGAGAGTTAAATTCGCTGCTACCAAGTTGAAAGGACACACAACCTTATGGTAGGACAGTGTCAAGGCAGAAATGAGAAGATTGAACAAGTTACCAATTAAAATGTGGACCACAATGGTCACCAAGATGAAGGGTAGGTTTTTGCCTAAAGATTACCAGATTTCTCTACATCGACAGGTACATAATTTGAAGTAGAGAGGAATGACAGTAAGAGAATATACTGAAGAATTCTACCGAGTGAACTTGAGATCTGGATATAGTGAAGACACCCTAGAGAAAACAACAAGGTTTGTGAATGGCCTAAGGCTAGAAATATTGGATGAAATAAGTATTCTTTCTTCGAGGAACATAGAAGAAGCATATCAGAGTGCCTTAAAGGCATAAGAGAAGATAATGAGAAAACAGAATGCTAGGAGAGGATGAGGAAGAGGCAGAGGAAAAGAACAATCCTTTGGCAGAGGAAGGACTGCCAATAACAGTGAAGAGGGCAGCAATTCTAAGACTTCAGGGACAACAAGAAAGGATGACAACACTAGAGGAGGAAGGTCATACGAGAGAGGCAAGGGAAATGACAGAGGTAGAGGAGCTTCCTACCAGTGCTACAAGTGCCACAATTGGGGACATAGATCCTCTGAATGTCGTGAAGGAGAACATGTTGGTTAAAGAGGAGCATATGTTTCTCAGACAGAAGAAGTAGAGGCACCACCTCAAGAGGTAGAAAATGCACTAGAGATAGGAGAGGCCTTGGTATTGAATAAGATATTGCTGAAACTAACGAAGGAAATAACTAAACAAACCCAAAGGAAGGCATTATTTCAGACTGTGTGCAAGTCACATGGAAAATGCTTCAATTTGATTATAGATAGTGGAAGCATTGATAATCTGGTTGCAACAGAGACGGTGGAAAAATCGGGTCTAAAATGACTGAAGCATCCAACCCCCTATAAGGTGTCGTGGTTATAGAAGGGTCACCAACTGCTGGTTGATGAGCAGTGTGAGGTGGAATTCCATATTAGCAAATATAAAGACAAATTTATTTGTGACATCATGCCGATGGATGTGTGTCATATTCTGCTAGGAAGACCATGGCAGTATGACCAAAAAGTCGTTCATGATGGGAAGACAAATTGTTACAAGTTTGTTAAAGATGGAATCAAGCATACGTTAGTGCCCATCAAGGAAGAGGAAACAATAGAATCTAGCAGAACAAAAGTATTATTGGTGGGTGGAAAGCAATTTTTAAAGCAGATTGAAGATGACGAAGTGAAATATGTTGTTGTGATGAGACCAAGAACAATGTTGTTGCACATAGAAATCTCTGATTTACTTGCAGAAATCTAGGAAATGTTGCAAGAATTCAATGACATTGTGGTGGATGACTTACCCGATAAATTGCCACCAAAGCGGAGTATCAATCATTACATAGATTTCATCCCAGGAGCTACTCTATTGAATAAAGTTGCTTACAGGATGAGCCACAAAGATAACGAGGAGATTAGAAAACAGGTACAAGAGTTACTAGATAAGGGACTGATTCGAGAGGGCCTTGGCCCATGTGCAGTTCTGACAGTGCTTGTTCCCAAGAAAGGAGGCGAATGGCGAATGTGCACAGATTCACGAGAAATAAACAAGATTACGATCAAGTATAGGTATCCATTGCCATGAATGTATGATATGATGGACTGTTTGAGTAGGGAAGCATATTTTTCAAAGACAGATTTGAAGAGTGGATACCACCAGATTAGAATCCGGGAAGGGGATGAATGGAAAACAACTTTAAAAAATAATGAAGGGTTGTATGAATGGCTGGTGATGCCATTTGGGTTAAGTAATGCACCAAGAACTTTTATGTGCCTGATGAAAAAAATGTTGGAGTTCATTGGAGAATTTATGATTGTGTATCTTGATGACATACTGATTTTCAGCAAAACCAAGGAGGAGCATTTTCAACATGTTTGATATGTTTTGGAGAAATTGCAGCAAAACAAGTTGCTGATAAATTTGAAGAAATGCATTTTCTGTCAGAAGGAGTTAGTTTATTTAGGTTTCATGATTGCAGAGAATGAGCTGAAAATGGACCCAGGAAAAGTTGTTGCTATACTTAGCTGGCCATCCCCTAAGAGTTTGTTTGAATTTCGAAGTTTTCATGGGTTGGCAAGTTTTTATTGTAAGTTTATAAGGGACTTTAGTGGAATCTACGCACCTATGTTGGATACAATCAAGAAGGCAAGTCAACCTTTTCAGTGGACTGAAGCTGCAGAAAGGAGCTTCCAAATTTTGAAAAAGAAGATCACTGAGAGGCCAATTTTGAGACTTGACTTCAACAAACTTTTTCATGTTCGTTGTGATGTCAGTGGTACAACCATTGGGGCCATACTCAGTCAAAAAGACAAACCTGTTGCTTATTTCAGTGAAAATTTGAATGAAAGCAGGTAGAAGTACTCGTCTTATGACAAGGAGTTCTATGTTGTCATCCAAGCATTGAAGCATTGGAGACACTATTTGTTGGGTAATGAGTTTGTTTTGTTTTCTGATAAGTCTGCTTTGCAGTACGTTACGCAACAGCACAAACTAAGCCACAAGCATGCAAAGTGGGTTGAATACTTGCAGAGTTATACATTTCTATTGAAACATATTAGTGGACAGGCCAACAAGGTAGCAGATGCATTGAGTAGAAGGGTTTTGCTTTTGCAGGACAACAAGATACAAGTGCTGGGCTTTGAACACCTGAAAGACTTGTATTAGATGAATGCAAATTTTAAGGAGGCTTATGAAGCCTATCAAAACCCTTTGATGAGGAATAATAGTTCATCACTGGACTATAACCTACAGGAGAAGTTGTTCTTTAAGGGAGGACAACTATGTATTCCCGACTATTCAATGAGGGAGAACATCATCCAGGATAAACACAGTGGAGGCCTTGCCAGCAATTTCCCCATCAATAAGACCTTAGATCAGTTCAGTCACTTTATTATTGGGAGAAGATGCGAAGGGATGTGCAGCAATTTGTAATCAGGTGTAAAATGTGTCAATCGGTAAAAGGACACAGTCAGAATACAAGACTCTACACACCATTTCCTATACTAGGTAGACCGTGGGACTCAGTCAACTTGGACTTTGTCTTGGGTTTGCTAAGAACACAACATGGTCATGACTCTATGATGGTGGTAGTGGACTAGTTCTCAAAAATGGCACATTTTATTCCTTGTAGGAAAACCAACGATGCCACTCACGTAGCACACTTGTTTTTCATAGAGACTGTTAGATTTCACGGCTTGCCTAAGTCCATTGTCTCTGATAGAGATGTGAAATTTATAAGACATTTTTGGTGCACCCTATTGAAGAAGTTGGACACACAGTTGAATTTCAGCTCCACTTATCACCCACAAACAGATGGACAAATGGAGGTGGTGAACAGAACTCTAGGAAACCTGCTAAGGAGTCTAGTGGGAGAAAATTCACGTATGTGGGATTATACGCTTGCTCAAGCAGAACTCACTTATAACGATTCACCAAACCGAAGAAAAAGAAGTAGTCCTTTTTAGATTGTGTATAGAATGCATCCTCGAGGAGTGCATGAACTATGAGATTTGGGATAGCTAGAGAAAAGAAGTGTTGACGGGGAAGATTTTGCAAGAGCAAGTAACGACCTACATGAGAAGGTGAAGATGAAATTACAGGACAACAGTCAGAGGTACAAACAAAAAACTGATTTGAAACAACATGAGGTACAATTTAATGTGGGGGATCAGGTCTTAGCGCATCTGCACAAGGAGCGATTTCCTAGGGACGAATACAATAAGCTGAAATTCAAAAAAATTGGATCTTGTAAGATTCTGTGCAAGTTTTTTGCAAATGCCTATCAACTACAATTGCCTCCAGGTATAGGAATATTTCCCATTTGTAATGTGCAGATTTATTCCCATACATTGCCAATTTGGAAGAGGACAGTTCGGCACAGCCAAAACGGGACCCGCAGGAGGAGAGTAGTTCGTGGATGAGAAAAATGCCTTCATCTCAACTGCTTGAAATCGAGGGAATCCTAAACACACAAGTGGCCAAGCGGGCACAGAAGAAGGAGTACCTACAGTACCTCGTCAAGCGGAGGAACCACCCTATAGAGGACAATTTGTGGCTTGATGCGGGGCATATACAACGTGCAGGGCATTTTATCAAGAAGCTTATGGATCGGAACCATGACTTTTTGTTACCTCGGGAGCTTGATGCAAGAGCATCCAACCAGGGGTGAATAAGAGAGAGTGTTTGTCTCGCAAGCTAAAGAGGTTCACAGGTCATTGTGCCTCAGTTGTCTTTTATTTTATTTCATATCCTTAGTTATCAGCAGTTGGGAAACGACAGCAGATTTTGTTTCATTTTTCTGTTAAGATGATTTTTTTTTAAAGAAAAAAAAAAAACAAAATCTTTGTTTCTTTTAAACTAGTCCTAGAATTTAGACAAATAGGAAGCTAACAGTTCTTGATGGTAACCGCATGTAACTGTTGACAGTTTTCAAAACTATTCAACAGATAATATAAACACCAAAGAACAAAACATTGTAAGGTTGATTCCCATCATAGTAGAAGAGCAATAGAGAATATACAAATAATTTTCGCAGTAATCTGAATTCCATTTGCAATTAGTTAATTTCTTTCATGTTCTGAAAATATATTGAGCGCATTTCCAAACAGAAGAAAGCATTGGCAATTGAAATCTTTTAGCAAACATCAAGACAAATAAAGACAATGAGACCGAGAGCGTGGAAGTGTTGTTGCAGGAATATGGAGGGGAAACCATTGAGAAGCCTACAAGCCTCACAAACAACTACTACAGTTCTGAGGAGTATCGAACGTACAACAAAGTAAACAAGCAAGGGATCTCCCATTAAACATCACTAGAACTACCAATACGAGGACAACATCAAAGGCTAGGTACTATAAGACTCATTATGTTAATCTTTTCATTGTAAACACAGTTTGAAAGATAAGTTACAAAAGTCTTTGCAAATTAATTTTCAAGCTAAGTTAAAATACTTCATATTACAAATAGACCAAAGACCTAGGTTCGAAATGCTGAAATTACATCCACATAAGTTAAACCAGTTCGTATTACAAGTACACTGAGGACATGGGTTCGAAACCCTGAAAATACACTCACAGTAAAACCCCAAATTACAAGCAAACCAAGCAACCTATCCATATTCTATAGGACCGAAATAAGGACTAATTAAATGATAGAGAGGCCGAAGCCTGAGACCAAGACACAACAACATCAACAGGTGACAAGCATGGGTATCATGGAAAGACCCTACCCGATCTAGCAAAGCGGAAGAGGAGCCGAAGCCATAGTTTCTCACTCGCTATTCACCTGCAACCACCACATACAAAGAATTAATAACAGAATACAACAAATCTCAGGCGAGTAAAGAAAGCAGGGTAAGGGTTACCACTTACCAGAGAAACGGTTAACGAACTGTAGGAAGAGAGACCACAACAGGCCGCGAATTGGCAAGTGACCCTGCTCACAAGGAGCATCCACTGTCAGAACCAAAAAGAAAGGCGTAGCATACACTAAAACATTGAAAGAAAACATACCTGGAACAGCGGCGTGCCGAGGATGAGAATTGGGTCACCTCGTGGCCGCAACCTAGATGTACAAGCAACTAGAGACAAGTTAAATAATAGAGCCATTGAACGAGTAACCAAGCAAAATATAAACATAGTGAAGATAGTTACAGTCAAGAGGAAGTAAACTTTCACCGTGCCACAGAAACCTTCAAACAAAGTCGCAGAATGCTAAGAGGCAAGCCCAGAACCCTTAGGTAGACCAGCAAACAAATACAAGCAGCCATTAACACTGACAGAACACTAGCAGAGCTCTGCCTCTAAACAAGTCGTGGCTGAAGAAGCCAAGTTGAGCGCCACTGGAGTGACATCAATGAAACCCTCAAGAGGAAATCAAAGAGCAGACCCTCTCGGCACAAACAAAAAAACAATCGAAATGACGGACCAAGGGAGGAGCTAGGGTTACAAGCGCAGCAAAGGTGGGAGAACAAAACCCGAGGTAGAGACAAGTGTCTCCCTCACAACAAACCTATAATCAATACATTAACCACAACAAAATATCCAAGTATCGTTGAAAGTTACAAAGTTATTTTATTAATAATTTGAATTAAGCAAATCTTGTGTCCGGACTAAGGACGAGGGCTGCTCCCATCAAAGAGACAAATAATTCAAAAAGTCATAAGGGTCAATTTTACCCTTGGCTATAAATACCCCCTCATTTGTACATGCGAATGAATTTTCACCTTGGCTCCTCTCACATAGCCTTGAAATTCTATAGTGTTTTTTTTGAAGAATCAACACTGACTCCAATGCCCATTTCACCAAATTAGTGATATATAGTGTATCAGAACTTTTGTTTAATTCAAAAGCATGGTCACATGCCAACATGTTTTCACACATGTTATAATTGCTTATAAAATTAATCTTGAACACTTGTAATACATGTCTACAAGTCTATAAATATTTAATACATCGATAAATTTCTCTGCCATCTGACATCTCTTTCGTGAACGCACCCATGTTGACGTCCTCTCCGGTATAGTATTTCTGGTCCATCCAAAAATATGCATCATGTCGTAGGATTGCCAACACATAGCCATCAATGGAACGCATTCCAGCAAATTGAAAATTTAAATTTTATTCCGCGCCCTCCGCAAAGACTCAGTAAGAGTCACTACGATTTTCAGGTTGCGCTTCGCCATTTCAATACACAAATCATCCCGAGCTCCCCGGTGAACAAGTTGAACGAATATGTTAGTTTCATCAGGCTGGAGAGCATGCATATGCTGCAAGGATTCGAATCCGAAAGCATGTTGTGGGTAACATCCATTTGTGTTCTTTCCGGATTTTGTTGTTGTGTTTTAAGTGCAGAGTATATACAAGAAAATGTTGAAATTTAATTCCAACTGCAAATATAAAACAGCTGGACATAAATCTGATATTCTGTAGATATTCCAGATTGTTCGATGCCGCAAAGTCACTCTTGATAATTTGCATATTGATGAGAATTAAATTCATATAATTGAATTCCCCTGCAACCACCGACTTGTTTTCTTGAGAAAGGCATCACCGCTTGCTGCATTCAACACGCAGATAAGCGTTAGAAGATATTTTGATTATTTTATTGTTTAAATCCAGATATGTTTTTTCCTATAAATGTAATGAACAACAGTTCTCTTTCAAGGTTAGAAAAATAACAGAAAGTTTTTTCTGTAACGCACAACAGTGCTGAACCTGAAATTTTCTGAGATAGAGAAATTGGTTTGTGGAAATGAAGTGTTCCTCTTGTATCAGTTGGTTTAGTATATCAGTTGGTTTTACTGTTTATGAATACAAGTTATTTTATGTTGTTGTTACACCGTTGCACGTTGCTGTTACACTGTAAGTAAAAAATTGACTTGACATCAAAACACGTTGTTGTTACACCAAGAACAACAACTGACGAAACTGCGTTGCTGTTACACCAGTTTCGCGTTGCTGTAACACTATATTCCGCAAATGTTTTTTTTATTATTTCCGCTATGCAAAACAAAGTATTGTTCTGTTTTCAATTTTGTTTTGAATTATCAGAAATTCTAACTACATCGCTGCAACACCAAACTACGTTGCTACAACACCAAACCGCTTTACTGAAACACTGTTTCCAGCAAGCGATTTTATGTTTTCTGAGTTAAAAACAAAGTGTTAAAACTGAGCATTTTTTTGTCTCTCTGTTATGGAATTTCCACAACCTTCCAACAGGAAAAATGGTCATCCCACGATTTACAGGGCAAGTAGGGTCTAAAAATATAGACTTTAAAGCGCACATAACATCTTACTATTATGGTAATGTCTTTCTTATCATAACCTTATAATGTGATTAATCTCTTTTATAATTAATTTGAAAAGATTAATCACATCATAAATTTATAATGGGATTAATTCCAAAAACATTACCAAATTAATATAAATCACAAAAATCTAAAATTAAATTTAAATTATAATGGCTCCCAATAACATTTTGATATTTGGTTATTCTTATTTTTTTGGTCCAAACAAACAAATTGACAGCTATTCTTTGACCGAGAATGACAGAGATTGCTTTAAGAGGAATGGCTTGTCAAGTGAAGGACGCTCATGGTAATCTCTCTACATAATAACGTGGCCAATAATCTTTTGTGGATAAGCGTTGAATACAATATGAGAGTCTCCATTCATTTTAAATTTTGCGTTCTCTCTTTAGGCCAACTTAATTTCTGAAAATAAATTTGCACCCCCTCTAAAGTTATTAATGTGAGGGGGACGTATAGACAATTGCCCAGCCCTTTAACCGTTATTGTTGTTAAAATTACAAGTGATACGTAAAGATTTAAATAACTAAAACTTAGACAATCGGTAGCTTACAATTTCAAAAATCCTTGACCTCTTTTCTATGAAATACAAATCCGTAAATACCTTCTCCATGACAGAGCTTCGAGAGTTTGTAAGAGAATAGTTATTTGAGTTTTCTTACATGATGAATATTCTTAGTATATATGGGATTTCTGCATTTCCGGAATGTGACTTCTTTCAATATCTGGTTTACATGCTTTGCATTCTAGTTCCTTTTTTAATATCTGTCTATATTTGTAGTTGTCCAAGAGTTTAATATTTTGTGTACAACATTGAGTTTTTGTTCTCATCTCTTTAAAGATCCCATGACTGTTAATTCTCATCTATATACTCTCATATCCAAGCAGAATGTTCTATCCCTGACATGTCTTATGATCTTTATATTATCTTAATATAAATCTATAAAGATTTTTCTTTCTATATGTAAGAAGACTGACCTAAACACATTTAAGAGCATAGTATTAAATCTGTTTTAATATGTCAAGTATGACGGGGGGTTTTTACATATTACATGTTTTCAAATTTTTGGTTTAATTTTTTTAATTTCAAATATAAACAAACTCGAATCTGGACAGCCTCCAACATGTTTGACAAACACTTTTAAAATTACTTATAAATAAATTTTCCAAAATACACCGATTTTCTAATGCATCTGTAATAAATTTACCAAAATTCACTGATTTTCTAATGCATCTACATAGATTGTCTTTAATGTTGTTGGTAAGTAGCTTTGTTGATCCGGACTTTTACGCGATTCGGGTTTTTCATTTAAAGTGCCCCAACTTTAATTTGAGCGTCAGAGTAGAAAAAAATAAGAACCCTAAAAAACAATAGGGTTCCTCGAAAATTTAGTGTGACAATGGGACAAAATACCAATAGTACGGAAACATAGGTTGCTAAAGCTGAGGTTGTTGCGGTCCCACGAGATTTTCTGAACTTTTAAATAAACAGCTCTTTCATGTCTTATTTTTATCTTTGGCATTAAATTTACATTTTAAAGAATATATATGGGTATGGTATATCTTCTTAGTTTTTAAATTAAAATCAAATGACATGCATGATTTCATAGTGGATATTCTCAGAGTTTTCTATTTCTTACTGTATTTATTTTATTGTATAGTGATGTGTTACTTATCATTATGTTTTATATAACTAAATATATGTAATGATGTTTATAGTGATGTGTTACTTATCATTATGTTTTGTATAACTAAATATATGTAATGATGTTTAGATTAAAAAATTTAAAAGAGAAATTGTGAGGTTTAAAATGTTTTTATAGAAAAATAAATTAAGATTAACAAAAAAAATAGTGTTATTTTTTCTGGTTTATCAAATTTCACATGCATGGATAATTATATTTTATATTTAATAAATACCCACTCATATTTTTGATACACTTTTAATTAAAAATGCATGAATAATATAGTTTTTAATATCTGTGCATAAATTTACTTTTTGTTTGACATAATCCTATTAAATCTTATGACGTCTTTTTTGATAACACAATTATTAGAGACTCACGTTAAAATTTCTCTAATAATTTTTAATTTAGATCATGCAGAGAAGTGAACTTAGTTGTAACTTTTAATTTAGATCATTCAGACAGGTGAACTAGATCATGCAGACAAGTGAACTTAGTTGTAACTTTTAATTTAGATCATGCAGACAAGTGAACTTAGTTGTAACGTATAATTCTCTTATATGATTTAATTAAGCTTCATGTGAATTATTGGATAGGGACAACCCAACAAACTCATAACATGTAACACCTTAAGAATATTCTTATATGGAATTATACACATTTCCTTTTGGTTACTAAGCAATTTTGGGTTGGGTTTGTACACCCATGTAAGCGCATTTTTTTGTGCATGTGTTTCTATGTTTTTTTGTTTTTAAAGCTAGAGTGATTAAGTGACTAAGGCCAATAAACATGGCAATGCCAAATGTATGTCATAACTATAGTTAATAAAATACATCATTTTTGTAGACTAGGTTAGATATGAGTAATAAGGTGATAAACTCCATAAGAGCGAATGATGAGGAAACACAACTGTAAAATAAACCAAGATTGAAAAACTAAAGAAGAAGGATTCTATATGATTTTCCAAGTGATGATAATGGGTTCCTCAAACGACGTATGGTGAGAATCATGCATCATACATAAGCTATGTTTCATCAATTTTCCCATCATTCTTATCTAACTGAGCCACACTTTCTTATTAAATATGTATAGTTGAAAACCCTTGGCGCATTAATGACACATTTCTTTGGCCATTGTGGTATTATGCTATAGATTAGGTAAGTAATCCCAGTTATTCCTTGAAACCTGTATCTCAAATAAATTTCCTATTTTCATGGTGAAAATGAATGCCAAATTCCCCTACCCACTTTGGGTACTAAAGCTAGCGCATGGAAGGAAACATGTTTGGGTATGTTGGTCCAATGAGAGGCCTAAAATGTTCCTAAAAGAATCCTAAGAATAGTTTGAAAACCTATGTCTACTTCTCTTTGAGACTCTTGAATGTTTGTCACTTTAAATCCAAGGAAAAGTAGTGACACAACCTCATAAACTACAAAGAAAGGGAAGGGGTGCATTATAAGGAAAAGTAGTGACACAACCTCATAAACTACAAAGAAAGGGAAGGGGTGCATTATAATGCGTTTCTTAGGGTGAGGAATGATAGGTTGTAGTTAGAAATCTATCGGAGTAAATACTTCCATAAGCTTCTCTGGGATGGTCTATGTCGCCATAGTTGGATTGAAGTGAGCCTTTTTCCCTTGAGATGTTAAATCCCTAGTTCATGGTGACACATTATTAGGAATATTAGAGCAGTGTGATCCATGGATGGGAAAATCATATAAACTTTGCAACCAATTGGTTAAATGTTAGAGATGAGAAAGTGCTTCAATTATGTGTTAATTGTTTAATATTTATTTTTACAAACTATGTCATCATTTGGTAAATATGTTAGAAGTTGAATATGTTTCTATAGATGTATGGTAATATGCACTTTATTTGTTTACATATGCTAGTATAAAGTTGTTTTAAGCCTATTAGTAAATGGATAATAACATAAATTTCCTGTAACATGGGTCTAACCTAGATATTGATAATACCATAAATTTCATGTAACATGGATCTATGCCATATAAGTAGAATATGCCTAAATTCAATTATTTATAAGAAAAAAATGTTCTTTTGCATAAGTAACCACCCATGATTAGAGAAAAAACCTTAATTGGGATAATGAACCAGAGGAAGAAGTCTGCATAAGATATCTAAACGTAAAATTCCAAAAATCCCATTAAGGCCTAGAATTGAATGGGATACTCTGTTATTCACAAAATAGAAATGTACAAGATGGTCAGTGGGAGTCCTCAAAACCTCGGTGTCAAACCTTATTATTGTTTTCATCATCATCGTCATTGAAGAAGCCATGGACGTAATCTATAGAGCGTTAGACGAGATATTTCAACCCATTTTTCTTGGACTTTCTTAGCACAGCGTCTCCGAGGTCCACGCCACAGATGTATGCGAGTATCACTAATATAGCGAAACGTCTGATAATTCTTAGCTTAGATTTTCTTTGTTAGCTGTGTCCTAGTCCGGAAGTCCTTTCGGAACTTCACCTCTCCACTAAAATATCACTGATAGCTCGCCTACCTCCCCTACAACAGCCAAGAGAAGGTTGTTGTTGAAATATAATTTCACCTGCGCCCATTTATTTCCGGAAAACTACATGGTTTTCCTTGCACCACCTTTCACGCAGAATAGTATTTTTTGGGGGGGCTTCGATCACACTCACCTATTGACGCGTGTCCACGGGCACTGTTTCAAAACCACCATTTCCCCGGCACATAATGTTCGTGCGATTGGGACCTCCAGGGGATTTTTGTCAACCGTGCGACTAAATTAACGGGCCTACACCATTTGGACTTGACGTGAAGTAAATTCTCATTGACTGCCAGTTTTTGTCTGTAAAATAATTAATGAAATGTACTGTGTTTGGTAGAATATAGGTAAAGGTTTAAATTTTAATGTTTTTTTTATCCGCAGAAGTATGGGCATAGTAAAACTCATTATTATGTTTTATTTTGTATTAGTTGTTCATTGTAATATGTAAGCAATACGCAGCAACGCGAGGGAGAAATCTTTTATACAGCAGTGTCAACTTCTCTTGGTACTGCACAACAGTGTAGAGATAATGTTTCCTTGTTGAGAATATGGAATGTAATTTTCTGGTGGTGATGTATGTGAAATGAAATACTCAGAAGCGCAACAGTGTGAATGTGTTTTTTTTGTAGAAGATATCTTGGCTCATTTTTTTTGTTGAAGTGATGAAATGTAATACGCACCACAGTGCAAAAGGTAAGAAGTGAAATGCTTTTTTTACAACAGTGAATGTAAAGAAATTTTACACATAGCAGTGTAAAATTTCAAAGCAGAGACAGAGTAAATTTGCAAGGAGACAGAGTAATTTGTTTTGTGGAAGTTCTTGGAGAATCCATCTGTAAGAGGAAGAAATTTGTAGCTGCAGTGGTTTGACTAATGAATAAAAAGTGTTTATTTTGGTGTGTGAAACTATGTTCTTCTCCAACAAACATTATTTTGCTTCCTGTGTTAAGATCCGGTGCAAAACAAAGCATTTTTCTCTGTTTAGAGTTTTTGTTTTAAATCACCAGAAATTTCCAACATGGTATTGGAGCTTGTCCAGGCTCTTTGAAGGTGTCAAAGAAGTTGAAGGAAGGATTTCTTGCTGTAGCAACTTCTCCAGCAGAGTGAAGACTCAGTCAAGAAAGAATCAAAGGTATTTCTCAAGTTTGTTTTGTGTTGTTGTTGAAGAGAGTCAGTTATTTTTAAATACACTATCAGGAATTTGAAGCATAGTTAAGAGTGCAAGAATGGATGACTCCAGCACTTGCACTAGCATGGGTATTTTTAATACCCAGCTCCCACTATTTAATGGGAAAAACTATGACTATTGGGAAATAACCATGAGAGCCCTGCTTGCTTCACAAGACTTATGGGAATTTGTTGAGGATGGTTTTGAAGAACCAGTAGATGAAAATGAATTTAATAATTTAACTCAGGTAGAGAAAGAACGGTTGAAGAGCTATAAGAAGAAGGATTCTAAAGCCCTCCTCTTCTTATATCAAGCAGTGAATGAGAGTGTGTTTCCAAGGATAGTAGTAGCCAAGACATCCAAACAAGCATGGAAAACTCTCAAGATAGCCTATCAAGGCATGGAGAAAGTGAAGACAGCAAAACTACAATTGCTGAGGAGAGATTTTGAGATTCTATGCATGAAGGAGTCAGATAATATTGACTCATTCTTTGCACAAGTGATTGGTTTGGTCACATAGATAAGGTCTCATGGAGAGATTCTTAAAGAAAGGAGGATTGTGGAGAAACTATTGAGAGTCCTACCCTCAAAGTTCGATGTGATTGTCACCACCATAGAAGAGACAAAGGATCTCACAAATTTCTCAATTGATGAACTACATGCATCACTGATAACACATGAGCAGAGATTGAGTAGAAATGAAAACTCATCTCTAGAGCATGCCTTTAAGACCCAGATGTCTTTTGGAAGAGGAAGAGGTCAAGGCAGAGGAAAGAAGAAAGGAAGAGGTAGAAGCCAAAATAGAGGTGGAAGAAACAGTCTAGCAAATACTTAAGGAAGAGGCAGTAATCCAAATTAGAACCAAGGCCAAGGCAGTAGCCAACAAAGTGGAAAACATCATGCTCAAGGACATAGGTATGAAAAATCCAATGTCCAATGTTATTATTGTAAAAAATATGGGCATTATGCAAATGAATGTAGGAAGAAGCAGCATGATATGAATAATATATCTAGTGCAAATTTCACTAGAGAAAATATCAGCCAAGATAATTTGTTGTTAGCTTGTAAAATGGCTGAAACAAAGAGTGATGATATATGGTTTTTAGACTCCGGTTGCAGTAACCATATGAAATGAAACATAACACTGTTTTCTAAGTTAAATTAGAGTGTGAAGTCACAAGTCACACTTGGGACTGATAGTAAAGTTTTTGTTATGGGAAAAGGAGAGGTAAATATTTTAACAAAGAAAGGTGAAAAGAAAATCGTAGCAGATGTCTATTATGTTCCTGGAATGAAGTGTAACCTCTTAAGTATTGGACAACTTGTTCAAAAGGGGTACAATGTTTTCTTTGTGAATGATGTATGCACCATCATGGATAGAAAACCCAACAAACTATGTATTGCTGAAGTGAAAATGACAAGGAATAGGATGTTCCCTCTCAGGATAAAAGCATTTTTGAAAGATGGGGTAGAAATTGCAGCAGTTACACAAGAGGATTTCCAAAGCGAACCAAAGGATGAAAATTGGTTGTGGCACTTGAGATTTGGACATCTCAACTTTGGAGGTCTTAATTTGTTGAACAGAAAAGGAATGGTAAGAGGATTACCATTGATAGAGAAACCAGACAGCCTTTGTGAAGGTTGTATCTTGGGAAAACAACACAGAGAAAGTTTTCCATCCAGGAAAAGCATAAGGGCAAAAGCACCCTTAGAGATTGTCCACTCAGATTTATGTGGATTGATGCAAACTCCATCACTTGCAGGCAGCCTCTATATACTAACATTTATTAATGATTTTACCAAAAAAACTTGGGTTTATTTCCTGAAGAACAAAAGTGAAGTGTTTGAAAATTTTCGCAATTTCAAAGCGCTTGTAGAAAACCAAAGTGGGTTGCATATCAAAGTTCTAAGGACCAACAGAGGAGGAGAGTATATCTCCAAATAATTTCTACTTTTTTGTAAAGAAAATGGAATTCATAAACAGTTTACCACTAGGTACACTCCACAACAAAATGGTGTTGTCAAAAGGAAGAATAGGACAATCATGGATATGGCGAGGAGTATGTTAAAGGCAAAACATTTGCCAAATGATTATTGGGCTGAAGATGTACATTGTGCAGCATACATTTTGAATAGACGTCCTACAAAAGCAGTCATGAACAGAGTGTCGAAAGAAGCATGGAGTGGGACAAAGCAAGGAGTCATCCACATGAAATTTTTTGGATGTGTGGCTTATGCACACGTTCCAGATCAGCTAAGGAAGAAGTTGGACAACAAAGGGGAGAAATGAATTTTCATTGGATATAGTGAGGAATCCAAAGCTTACAGATTATATAATCCATCCACCAATAAGTTTTTTGTGCGCATAAATGTTCAGTTCATTGAGGAGGAAGCTTGGGATAGAAGCATAGAGAAAATAGTGGATGTTAAAATCTCTTTGTCACATGATGAAGATGATGAGGAGATGGTTGAAACACATCCCTAAACAGCAGCGCCAACACAAGGGTAGCAAGAGACACCCTTGAGGAGAAATGAAAGTGCTTCTCCAAGCACATCACAAGGAGAAAATTCAAGTGCTTCTTCAAGCACTTGTACACCAAATGAAAGAGGTAAGAAGTTCAGAAATTTAAGTGACACTTATAATGAAGGTATGAACTCCTTGTTTTCTTTATATTGTCATGTTGATGACCTTGTTCAATTCGAAGAAGCAATTAAGGATAGGAAATAGATAGAAGCTATGGATGAGGAGATCACTCCTCAGGACAAGGGCTACTTTGTTTTAAACAATGTGTTCAGGTACTTGGATGAGCCTCCACAGCCAGAGACAACTAACATATTTCTTAATGGCATCCCGGAACAGACTTCCAAGGTTCTTGCTCCTGAGCCAGCTGTAGAGCCAGCACCTTCACCAGAACATGTAGTTGATCAATCGGTTGCTGAATTGGATGAAGAACCCCAGGTTTAAGAAGTACATGTGCAGTCAGACCATGGAAAAGGACAAGTGGTAGTAGAGGAAGCTCCAAATGAGTAGGTTGTAGACATTCTGGCCAAACCATTGGGACAGAAAAGTTTTGAATTTTTGAGGAAATGTCTAGGTATGACTGATAACCCAAGAGTTGAAATTAAAGCGGAGCGTTGAAATATAATTTCACCTGCACTTATTTATTTTCGGAAAACTACCATGCTTTTCCCTGCACCACCTTTCACGCAGAGTGGTATTTTTTGAGGGGGCTTCGATCACACTCACCTGTTGACGCGTGTTCACGAGCTCTGTTGTGAAACCACCATTTCCCTAGCACATAATTTTCATACAATTGGGACCTCCGGGGGATTGTTGTCAACCGTCCAATTAAATCAACGAGCCTGCACCCATTGGACTTGACGTGAAGTAAATTCTCATTGACTGCCAGTTTTTCTCCGTAAAATAATTAATGAAATGTACTCTGTTTGGTAGAATATAGGTAAAGGTTTAAATTTTAATGTTTTTTTGTCCGTGGAAGTATGGGCATAGTAAAACCCATTGTTATGTTTTATTTTGTTTTAGTTGTCCATTGTAATATGTAAGCAATACGCAGCAGTGTGAGGGAGAAATCTTTTACACAGCAGTGTCAACTTCTCTTGATAATGCACAACAATGAAGAGATAATGTTTCCTCGTTGAGAATATGGAATGTAATTTTCTAGTGGTGATGTATGTGAAATGAAATACTCAGAAGCGCAACAACGTGAATGTGTTTTTTTTGTAGAAGATATCTTGGCTCATTTTTTTTTGTTGAAGTGATGAAATGTAATACGCACCGTAATGCAAAAGGTAAGAAGTGAAACGTTTTTTTTTACTGCAGTGAATGTAAAGAAATTTTACACACAGCAGTGTGATATTTCAAAGCAGAGACAGAGTAAATTTGCAAGGAGACAGAGTAATTTGTTTTGTGGAAGTTCTTAGAGAATCCCTCTGTAAGAGGAAGAAATTTGTAACTGCAGTGGTTTGATTAATGAATACAAAGTGTTTATTTTGGTGTGTGAAACTCTGTTCTTCTCCAGCAAACATTTTTTTGCATCCTTGTGTTAAGATCCCGTGCAAAACAAAGCATTTTTCTCTGTTCAGAGTTTTTGTTTGAAATCACCAGAAATTTCCAACAGTTGTGAGGGCTATGAAATTTATCCCAATCTTGCTTCCTTGAGAACTTGATCATTTTCTTCTACAAATCTTTATGTGTAACGTTTCTTTTTCCAGACTCCTTCAAAGCTTCCATGCAGTTGTTAAGCTAGCCTGAATCGCTGCGTCGTCGGTCGAAATTTTTGAAAGCTTCACTAAAAGATAGGCCATTAGTTTGAATCTTTATCGGCACAAGTTTCAATCAAACAAAAGGAAAACCAGCCTAGTGCTAACAGTAAATGTATCCCACCTCGCTTTCCCTGCACTCTATTTATTGGACAACAATACTAAAATCATTTCCTTCCACTATAAATACCTGGGAGCGCGAGACCTAATTCGAACAAAGCAACAATTGTTGCATAGTAGTTTTAGTCGAGAAACCTTCTCCATACCCTTTCTGTCGACTGCAATGTCTGAAAGCTTCTCATTTTTATTATCCACCATTAAAGATATTTCAAAATATTTGTTGTCGAAGCCAGGCCTACACTTCCTCTGGAAAACATATCGAAACAACGAAGTGAAAAGAAAGTACTGAAAAACAGCCTTTATTATCAACTTTCAAGAATCCACGATGGTATTATTAGGGCTGCCATCATGGTGTCAAGGGAGAGCCATGACCACAATAGAAAGAGGACGAAGACACAATTAATTCTCAAAATTTCATGATGAAGGAACCATCATGGAAATAGAGGTATACGGGCATCTCCATGTTGATCGTGTTGAGATCGGGTTGGGGTCTAGGAAGAAATACCATAACATACTTCCATGAGTAGCTCCACTCTCTTTGGTTGAGGCATTAACGACACAATTCAAATGGGCTTCGAGACATAAAAAAATTTAAATTCCAATGGGTAAGACGATGCTGTAAAATTCAAATAAGTCGGGAGGCATGAAATTCAAATGGGCGCGGGAGAGGCAATGTTGTATTAATGTTGGATGAAAAAATAAATTGGCGAGTCTTTCAATGTGTAAATCAACGCTATAATGTAATGAAATTTGTGAGAGATGTACAACTGTCGGAGAACCAAGATGGTTATAGAATTAAGCAAGAGCTAACCAACCTGCCATAGGGCATTAAATGCCCATATGGAGGCCCCATTTACCATGCATGCTCATGCTGGTCATATCCACATCCATTGTTTATCGAGCAGCAGGAAGGACGACAAGCGCTAACTAGCTTTCCATAGGGCATTAAATCCCTGTATGGAGGCCCCCTTTACCATGCATGCCCATGTTGGTCATACTCACATCCATCATCTATCCGACAATAAGACGGCCCATCGCGTCATGCCTTTTCTGGGAACGGGGGAACCACCACCTCCGCGCTGGCACCCACTGTGCTAGCACATATTTTCAAACCAGCGCTCGCACCAAAAGATCCATTTGCTCCATTCACGCTCCTGTCAAAGCTACTTTACCTCTGCAACGCCTCTCTAGCAGCTGACTCACCCACCTCGCAGGTCTTCTGACGGTGCTCAATCCCGACAAATTCTGTGCACCCCCAGGCATAAAGTAAATTAACCTCTATTCTTAGATAAAATTCATCTAAATTTATGAATTTATGCATGTTGGAAAAACATCTTCGGCTTATTAGACTTGAATTGTTCGAACCCTTCAAAATTGTGACAATGTGCATTAATCTAACTATTGCCAGTACAAACTCGTACTTGGATAGAAAGCTCTTGCACAAGGTCGTGTGTCGACCCTTTGACAACAAGCTCTGCACATGAAGCGGAAAACCCAGAAAAAAACAGATCTTCATCTCTTCGCAAATTACACTCTCCATAAACGTTATCTTTGGTTTACTTTGAAACCCATGACACCAACCCGTGCCCAATCGACTCTCTTGAACCACACTATGGAATACTTAGGTTAAATTTTATTTAGTAGTTCTCATGTTTTTTCTAGTGAATGAAAACGCCATGGTATATACTTAGATTACTGAATGAAAACGGTTTTTTAAAAGATTTTCTTTTAAACTTATTTTTCGAAGTTAATAAATAATGATTTTGTTAAAACGTTGCTATTATTTTTAAAGGTATGAAAACAACTACTAACTAATGTACACATCAGCCCATTCTTACAAATTCTTACAAATTCCATGAAAGGTGGAGGTTATAAGAAAGAGAGTCCAACATACTATAGGGCATTTTAGAAAACACAATCAAGTAAACTCACTTGGGTTTAGGGTTATTGCAAGAGATGTTGGTTCAGCACCCTGGAGCAGAAGGATTTATATTTGTCATCCATCATATAAGAGCGTTAGCTAGAAAAAGGAGCACTGATAAGTTGGAATGGATAGAATTAAAAAATATGAAGACCATCCATAGGCTGGAATGGCTAGAATCAAAAGGAAGAAGAGAAAGTTGTGTTAAGTATTTGTGGATACATTAGAATCACTTCAACCAAAAATGTTTGTTGAAATCACATAGGCAATCCTGTCAAATAAGTATACCAGTTGATGATTCACACTGTAGCCATAGGAGGAAACATTTAGCACACATGATTTGACTTCCTAGATATTGCTTCTTGTTGATGGAGATCTGGATAAGCATAGGAGTGTCCTCTCTATTTGGAACCCTCCAGCCAATGCAATCCCTCTTTCAAGATGTGAGCAGTAGCTCTAGAAAACAGTAACAGTGAATTGTAATCGAAATCACTAGATATAGCAATGTTTTTGAAAATGTAATAGGAAAAACTATTTTCTAGGGTTTCTTCAGTCAATCTTACTAAAAGATGATATTTTGAAATCCTTAGAATCCTTGACAGCATGACAAGTTTTGTCTTAAATGGTTCATTTCTTCTTGTCATGCTACATCCTCATTTTCATGAGCACGCATTCATTATTAACTCTTTATGCCCAAAGTCTTATCGTTGATATTTGATTTTTGGTTATTCTTCAAGGATGTGCATTCAAACTTGAGGTAGAATAAAAATAATCAATTTCAATCAAGAGATTTTATCATGTTAAAGTATTCTAACATGAATATATTTTGTTGTTGTCACTATGCAGTGCTTCTAAGCTCATGGAATGGTGGAAAAGTGGACATTGTGCATTGAAGTATCATGCCGCCCAAATCCGGGTCGAGCATCTTTAAAATTTGTCCTTCACAATGGGGCAAAAAATCATGTGGTTTATAGAATATGCGAATTGCAGGGAAAGACAACCAATAACGAAGGATACTACATTACACTTGTTGTAGGGTTAAAAGAGGCAAAACATGATGGGGTGAATTACATAACAATACTGACAAACTCAGATTTAATTTGCAATCACATGGAAGACATCTACAATGTTCACGCAGACAATTTGAAGCCCCTCTATAGAGAGGAAAAAATTTGGAGTTCTCAATTTAATTCTTTTACGATAAAGCACCTTGCGGAGGTCCATAAAATGTCTATTGATCTAATGGTTGGAGAAATCTCCAGTGTAGATGTAGGTGCCAGAGATGATTCAGGATCATCGTTCTTTCCACTAGCAAACATTGATCAACATCAATATAGGTCTCAACTATGTGTATACACTATGGTTGTCATTTTTCTTGGGATTCTCATACCGTGGTTCTTTCAGTAAAGAACTCATTAATGTACTTTTTTTTTCATTTTGTAATATCATTCACCTTAAATGTCCACTCATGTTATAATTGAATTCATGTGTTCAGTTATATACATTATATTTGAGGTGAACTAATTATTCTTAACCTACTAGTGGTTTAGCCAAGATTATTGTAATTTCAAGTTTCAGATGCTGCCTCTTTAATATCGTCTTGATTTCCACCTAGATGGATGCCATGGGAATAAATGAAAGTAACAAAATAGGGTTATTTACATCTGGCCTGTTGGTTTTCAAAACATTTAAGAAGTATAAGTCATTTCTGATGCAGACCCTAGCTATATCCATATCTATATGATGACAAGACGGAAATAGTTGATGTGTGATCTAATGTGAGATGAAGAAATTCATACCATGAAACCCTCCTACGAACATTGATGCATAATAATGACAAACTCTAACCTAGTATGAAGTGAATTTTCCTAGGTACATGGTTTGCAATGTACGCATATATCATTGAAGCCCTACATGCCCATGATGCCTTTGAAGATTCCCTAATCCTAATAAATAAAGAACACAAGTGAAGAAAAGCTCATCTTTCAAAATTGCCTAAAAGATTAAAAATATGGAGTCCCTAAACTTTGTCGAAATAATAATGATAAAATCCTAAGGTGCAGATTGCTAGCTCTAACACCCTTTGTTTGAGCCAAAATTTTTGGCCTCCTAGCCATTGCCAACCAAAAAATGGACAGGCTAGGAATTGGACTAAAATCTGTCTCCAAACAGTTATTAGATGGTATACTATTTTGCAAGAAGAGAGAGAATTTTTTGAGTATGGTCATTTTAAATTACAGGATTATGTACTTTTCTATCAAATATATGCTTCAGTAAGAGCTCATACATGTTTTGGGATGCCTCTAATTCATCAAAGAGATCCTAAACGATGATAACTAGTTATTTTATGGATGTGCCCTCTTCTAATATGAATCCCATGAATTTTAGGACCATGATCAAACTAATTAGTTAAGAAGATAATTGCCAGTGTCTCTAAAATCAATAATAAGAAAGATGAGGATGAGTTGAAGAAATTGAAAATAATTCTTCATTCTACTTTTACAATTAATACGAGTGACATAATACCTTTCATGATAATATCTCTCAAGTTAATCAAAGTCGATTTCTGGCCACTTCAGTCATGGAAATTTGTGCCACATTCCTGCATCTTTCCCATTGTTAATAGGGCAGACTTTCATATTATAAGGCACTACAGTAAAAGTAAATGTTTATGTGGTTGTGGCTTATGTTCAGAAGTTTGAGTGTTCTTTTGAGGAGATATATCAAGATATGAGGCACTCATTTGAAGCCCAAACACAGTATCTACAACAAGAAATTGGGTGTGCTTGTGATGGGAGTTATAACCAGCAGCAGGGATAACTTAACAGCAGAGGAAAATTGCAGATATGATGCTACTTTTGGGCCTGTCCACATTCATTTATGACAGTAGAGGAAGGCAATGTACTTGAGATGGTTATTTCAATTATTTTTGGATCTGCAGTCTCGTTGGTATAAATAGTTACAACCAGTGTTAAAGGTTCATGAGGGAGTTAACTTTACTGATTACATGAAGGGCACGCTCAATGAGGAGTTACATTAGGGTGACCTGCTGGAAAGTCATTATTTACTTGAGTTATGCCAGCCAGGAGGGCACACTGCTTGGTTGTTACTTTAGACCTGATAGCATTTTACTATGAACAATATTTTAATTGAGTGACAAAGCATACATAGCAGGTATGTTTATCACCCCTTCTCAAGTTAAAGTTGTTAGTAGTAGTACTTTTGTTTTGTAGAGCATTGCCTTTGCAATCCTCTTTTTATTAATTACAACCTTGCATAAAATGCTTCTCTTAATAGCCAAAGGAAGCTTTAATTCAAATGTATTATGGGTAGTATAAGGTTGAGTTTTGACAAACTTGTTATGTAGGAATTTAGGCTTCTATGATCCATAATCTTATTTAGAGAATAATTTCGGAAAAATCACATACAAAATCATTTGTCGACGTGTTTCGAGCCAACCAGTGTGGTTCATCATTAGGACAATATTGCATCGCTCAGATTGGATCTTCAACTTGTCCTGACGATGAACCACACTGGTTGGTTCGAAACGCGTTGACAAATGATTTTGTGTGTGGTTTTGCCGAAATTATTCTATAAACAAACTTGTTATTTTTTTCTGGTGCCTTAACATGTGACAACATACATATGACGAGCAGACACTTCTACTTAAAAAATAAACACATCCAATCAACAATAAAAATAATATGTATGTTCTAACGCAAAACCCAAAAGGCATCAATGCAAACAAAATCAAAATCAATAGCTTCAACATCCTATATTAGATGGAAAATTTGCACCTTAGTTGTTACATTGTAAACTATTTATCAGTCTTTAGCATCCCCTGATTAAATCAATAGCTTCAATATCTTATGTTAGATGGAAAACTAGTACCTTATCTATTACATTTTAAATTATTTATCAGTCTCTACCATCCCCTGATTAAACCTAATTTGAATTCCCAATAGCAGATAAAGTCTAGGTAATTTATATGTAGTGTGACACTAACATCCAGAGAGTTGAAGATAAGTTCATCTAAGGACCACTTCATAGTTCAATATGCAACCTAGCATAGAATCAAAATACATTAGTATTAGGCTATTTGCTTTGTACATTTGAAAAACAAATGTCTGGAAAGGAATCCTTACGAGTGCTTTGTATATTTCAAACCTCCAAAACTATCATTCGAACTCAAGTGTAAGACGGAACATCCATAACAATGCTAATCACCTTTGGGAGAAGCTTTAAGTAGTGTGACAATTATTTTAGGTTGACATATTTTTTCGTTAAATTCGACATATATGTGTTATTTTAAGACTTGGTAATATTTCTAATCAAGAATATTAGCAGACAAATGCATCCTATAAATATGAAACTTCACATTAAATTATAAGGGAAGTCAAATTTCTGGAGAAGTTCCTTAAGGGCCATTTTAGACAGATCAATAGATAAGCAAGATCTAAATTCTATTGAACTTCACTGAGAAATCAGTTTGTAAATGTAATGAAATATTGCTGTGATAAATTCATCTTAATTCCAGATCTCAGATCTATTAAGCATCAAGATGGATTAATTAAAACAATCTATAAAGTTCTCAATGTTTAAAAGATATTGGGTTAAAATGGATCTATGTTAATCTTTTTTAACATGATGGTAATTAACAAATGGTCATAGTTAAACATTTTTTCACTCAAGTTTATTGGAATTACGTACCCAACTTCAACTGGTATGTAAACTCTAGTATGCACTTCAATTCTCTTCATGCACCTAATTCCTTCTTGTTTCTTATTTCATCACGGTAATTCAGAGGGTGTTCAAGGACCACACTTCACAGATCTATATTTACAATTAATATTTAATATATAGCCATTTTTTATTCAACGGGAATTTACGAGACTTTTTTCATAATAATGGTTACCAAAGTCCAGTAAACTCACTATTTTTTCATTGATCAAGTACATTAGTTGGTACTTCAAGCTATATGTTGTGTTATTACATTGATGATTTTTGAGATACTCATCCTATTTAATTTCAAATATGGCCAATGAAAACTGGCCCATATTCAAATAACTATTTTTTACTCTGTTTTGTAGAAATTTATGTGCATGTGAATGTAGGAATTTACAGGGTAAGTTCCTCAGACAGAACACCAAAGGAAACCGCTCACAAACAGATCACAGATCAATACACCAGTATTTTTGACGTGGCTAAAACCCTCAAAGAGGGAAACAGTCCACGGCCTGAGCCAATGCGACCACTTCAGGCAATTTATTAATAAAGAATGAAAATTTACATAAGCTTCTCTTGTGAACAGTTAACTTACAAATTCCCCTCCATGCGCTTTAAATAGAATTCATGGACCAATAAGGTGTTAAGACATGGATCAAGTGTCGGTAATACCGAGGAGAGAATGAATCGTCGGATCACTACATATCGTGACCGTCGGATTGTAAGTTACAAATGTACATAGTAAAGAAACACACTTTACCTAACTCTATACTAGACCAAGTTATACTAAACTATTCCCTATGTGTCGGAATATCCTAACATCCCCCCTTAAGAACAACTTGGGATAGGACTGAAGGATTTACAAATATGACACAATAGGAGAAGGAAGGAGGCACTAGAGCCTATCGCCCCTTAGTGACAACTTCCTGAACTCCAACCATAAATCGAAGTTTAGTAAACTTCGCCTCTGTGAGAGCCTTTGTAAAGATGTCTGCAACTTGATCATCTGTTGAACAATATTGCACTTCAAGAACATGGTCATGAATGAGCTTTCTGATGAAGTGCATGTGTAGTTCAATGTGTTTACTACGCTGATGCTGGACTGGATCTTTGCATAGTTGAATGGCACTTTGATTATCACACCAAAGTGTAGTCGAATGCTGCTGCTGAAAGCCAAACTCTGATAGGATCTGACGAATCCACAAGGCTTCCTTACTAGCTTCGACGGCACCACAATATTCTGCTTCTACTGAAGAAAAATAAATGACACCTTGTTTCTTGCAAGCCCATGTAATAGGTCCTGAACCAAGAGTGAACACATAACCGACAGTAGACTTCCGATCATCAGGGTTAGCAGCCCAATCGGAATCAGTGAAACCAACCAATAGAGGAGATGCTTCGGCACTATAATGAATGCCAAACTGAACTGTACCTCGAACATAAAGAAGTATTATTTTAGCTTCTTTCCAATGAATTTCACATGGGGTTTTCATAAACCGAGAAATAAGACCAACAACAAAGGAAAGATCAGGACGAGTATGGGTTAGATACAAAAGTTTTCCTTCAAGTTGACGGTATAAGGTAGCATCAACTTCAGGGGAAGTACAAGTGACTGAAAGTTTGACTCCAAACTGAAAGGGAGAAGGAGCTAGCTTACAATATTCCATGTGAAAATGGCGTAGAAGATCACAGGCATACTTGGATTGGGAGAGGAAAATACCTTCCTTGGATTGCAAGACTTGAAGACCGAGAAAATAGTGTAAGTGTCCTAAGCCTGTCATTTCAAATTTCTTTTTAAGGTGGGACTTCACATGGTTTATAAGGTTGGGATCACTACCAGTAAGAATAAGATCATCAACATAAAGAACAAGGATGATAAGAGAGTTGCCCACTTTCTTGGTTTAGACAGTATTGTCAGAATAACACCTAGAAAAGCCAGATTCTAAAAGAAAGCTATCCATTTTGGCATACCAAGCCCGAGGAGCTTGCTTGAGACCATAAAGGGATTTCTTAAGCCGACATACAAGACTGGAGTCTGTTTATATAAACCCAATAGGTTTTTCCATATAGATTTCTTCATGCAAGTCCCCATGCAAGAAGGCATATTTAACATCCATCTGATGGACTTCCCATTTGAAAGAGGCAGCAAGGGAAAGAACAAGGCAGATAGAGTTCATTTTGGCAACAGGGGAGAAGGTTTCAGTATAGTCAATGCCTTCAACTTGTGAAAAGCCCTTAGCAACAAGACGAGCTTTATGTTTATCAACTTTCCCATCTGGTGCATACTTGGCTCTGTAAACCCATTTGCATCTAACAAGTTTTCGTCCCTTTGGTAGAGGAATAAGATCCCATGTATCGTTTGCCAATAATGAACGATATTCTTCATTCATAGTTGCATCCCAATCTGGATGGCTTGAAGCTTCTGCAAAGGTGTCAGGATCATAATTTTTTGAGACTTGAGCCAGTAAAGAAGAGGATCTTTTGAACTGAGAACGTGTACAAACGTTGATCTGTAGGATCACCGGCAAGATCACCTGCTGCATCTCGAGTAGCTTGGACCCATTTTGGAAGTGAAGGAGCTGAAGGAGCTGAAGGATGATCCTGAGAAAGTGGGGGAGGATTGTCATCCTCACTTCATCATCTGAAGAAGAAATATGTTCAAAGGTAGAAGAGATAGAGAGAGGTGGCACATGCGCCAAACTAGGCTCGTAGGCCGATTTATTTTCATCAAACTGTACATCTCTTCTAATTATAACATTTTGGACTTAAATGGAATAAGTCTATATGCTTTGACATCTTCAGAATATCCAACAAAGATACATTTTTCACTCTTAGGTTCTAAAGCTTTATGTTTCTCATCTGGAATATGGGCCCATGCTTCACTTCCAAAAACACGAAAGTGAATCACATCTGGTTTAATTGAGCTCCATGCTCCTTCTGGAGCGATATTCTTTAAAGCCTTAGTAGGAGTGCGATTTAGTATGTAATTTGCACAGTTAATTGCTTTTGCCCAATAGTTAAGACTAATTCCTTTAGATTGAAGCATACAATTAGCCATTTCCTTTAAGATGCAATTCTTCCTTTCAGCTACACCATTTTGTTGTGGAGTATATGGAACATTATGTTGCATTTGAATTCCATTCTTAGTGAAAAAGTTGATGTAGTCATTTTTAACATATTCTCTGCCATTATCAGATCTTAGCTTAAGAATTTGATGTCCAGATTGTTTTTCAACAAAGGCCTTAAAGGCCAATAATTTGTTAAATACTTCACTCTTGAGTTTTAAGAAATATACCGAAGTGCGTTTGGAGAAATCATCAATGAAAGTTAAGAAATATTTGTAGCCAGAGAAGGAAACAACTGAAAGTGGACCACATAAATCACTATGCACAAGCTGTAGAGGGGCCGAGGCGTGCCAAGAGGCACGTTTTTCAAAACTGTCCCGATGATGTTTTCCGAGTACACATCCGGAACAAACACCATCTCTCCAAGATACCATAGGAAGACCTGTCACCATATTTTCTTTACATAGATGCTGAAGGGAGCGATAGTTTAAGTGACCAAATCGCTCATGCCAAAGTTTGCTCACTTCATCATTATGAGCAACAAATACTGAGGGAAGATTTGATGACCCAAAGTTTTGAAACTTATACAACCTTGTAGAATCATCAGCAATGCCAGTAGCTAAAATCTGTCTAGGATCCTTTAGGTCCTTAATTACAACATCGTGAGGTGAAAATTCAACGATTTTAGCTTCACCTGAATGAGTTATCTGATATATAGATAGAAGGTTGCAGGATAAGGTTGGAACACATAATACATCATTAAAGTGACCATTGTCTATATGAACAGTTCTAGTCCCTACAACACTAAGAGATCTATCAACACCAACATATATATTTTTGGTGTTACAATCATTTAAAGAAGAAAACATGGCTTTGTTTTTGGCCATGTGATAAGAAGCTCCAGAATCAATGAGCCGAAGAAGATACATTTAGTGCATAGCCAGACCGAGATGCTTGACAACCACATGCAGAAAGTGCCATTCCTGAAGATGAGTTTGAAGAGTGCTCCAAATGGATGTTATGCTTCTTCATTGTTGCTTCCAAGGCTTCCATCTTCTTAAAGCATTTAGATTCTAAGTGGCCATCTCGATTACAAAAGTTGCAATGTCTATCAGTCTTCTTGCCTTTGTTTTTATTTGCCTTATAATTCTGGTGAAATGATTTTTCATTTTGAGGCTGAAATTTCTTAGGACCCTTGTTTGG